>CAUYQG010145151.1:0-80047 GCA_963574415.1 Tarsius wallacei | reverse complement strand
CGCCTCAGCCTTCCAAGTAGCTGGAACTACAGGCGCGCGCTACCACGCCCGGCTGATTTTTTGATTTATTGTAGAGATGAGGTTTCGCCTGCCCAGGCGGATCTCGAACCTGCGGGCTCAGGCAATCCACTCACCTCAGCCTCCCAAGGCGCGGGATTACAGGCTGAGCCACCGAGCCCGGCTATGTATATTTTTTAAATACGGTGTCTTGCTCTGTCATCCAGGCTGAGGTGCAGTGGCATGATCATAGCTCACTGCAGCCTTGAACTTCTCGGTTCAAGTGATCCTCCTACCTCCCACCTCAACCTCTCGAATAGCTGGGACTACAAGTGTCCACTACCATGCCTGACTTTGGATGGATGGATTATAGAGACAAAGATCTCACTATGTTGCCCAGGCTGGTCTTAAATTCCTGATCTCAAGTGATCCTCCCGTCTCAGTCTCCCAAAGTGCTGGAATTATAGGTGTGAGTCACCATGCCCAGCCTCACAGATTCCCTTTCTATAACACCTTCCATTCTACACACACACACACACACACACACACACATACACACGCTATCAGTTTCTTTGCTTTTCTCCACTTTACTAAAAATACCTTGAGGGAGTGGTCATAAAAGAACCATACTCTGAACACATTCAAGTTAAGCATAGTGGTTTAGAGAGAAATAGAGAGATACGGGGGGGGGGGGGAATAGACAGGAATATATTATGGGAAAGGAATAAACTTACTTCTCACTGGTCTTAACAAGGACTAATAAAAGTGTTCTGGGAGCAGAAATAGAGAAATGTTGGGTTCACTTTTCTCTGGTACAAAAGATATACCTAAGACACCTAAGATTGTATAAAACAGGTGATTTATCAAACTAGTTCTAGTAATCCAATTCTTGTGTACAGTATGTATATTTTGCTTCAAGGAAGGAGTAGAGGAATAAAACTGTTGCCAGAGACATGTTAAAGTAGACTCATCATTTTGAGACAATTTTGAAGTGATGACTTTGAGTTGTGACCCACAACTCTAGAGGGTAAGGTTAGAACTTGTGAGCTTGAAGGTCCTGGGAAGGAAAGTTATACAACTAGCTCAGAAACAACAGTCTTATTACCACATATGGTGAGAGTTGGCCAATTCTGCTGGGGCACTAGAGGTCGCCATGTTTGCTGGTGTGGCAGAATTGAATGTGTGGCCCAGGAGAGGTTACATGCAGCTCTAAGCAAGATGTACGTAGACAATCCATTCAGAGCAGCCCTGAGTTAGGCAACAGGAAGTTTGTGGGTGTTGTGGGGACTAAGGAACTCATCAGCCCACAACATTCCAGTATTAAGCAGGACCTCAGAAGTTAGCTGCTGGTCTAGTCCTTATCAGTGCATGAATCTTCCTCAATAACCCCAACAGGCATCCAATCTGTGCCTTTTATACCTACAGTGATGAAAAGGATTCCCTTTATTACTCATCCATGAATAAACACCAACTTGGCTGTTCTTTAGTCTGTGTCCTTGTGAACTCTAGAGAATGCTGGCTGTGGAACAGCCAGCTGTATAAGGGAATTGGGAATTAACCCTATGAAAGGGTCTACTATGTAAACTCCATCAATAATTTTGACAACATTGGAACACCTTAGGAATGAAAGGCTCAGGGAGGTTAAATGCCTTGCTTTCCAAGTTCACACACTTAGATGGGATTTACTTCTTGTCTAAGAGACAACCCCAAGCCACACTTAGTCTGCCACACAGGATTTCTGCTATCAATTTCTAGATGTAGTTGGGAGCATTGAGGCTATACAGTCTATAATGGAGAGAAAAGCCCATGAAGTTGAAGGCAGAATATATTGAAAGCATTGCTTGCAAGTAGTAATACTTACAGAAATGTCATCACTAAAGTCAATTTCATCCAAATCAAGGTATTCAGGGGCTTCCATTATTCTTCTTTGCTCATTTTGAGCAAGGTCAAATATTTATGAATTCCTGGACAAGACAGAAGCAGAAAAGAAAGGCAAAAGAAAGTTAGCCATTAGCTGTTTTGTAACTAGAAATAATATCTATATTTTAACAAATAAAATGAGAGATGTTATTAGGTGCTAGTGTTGTTTCAGAGCACATTTCCTGCCTTCCAATGTCCCCATCCTGGCTTACCAGGAGCAGCAAGCACAACATCCCCATGGTTCCCAGCATGGCTCTCCAGAGAGTACCCATAGTCCTTTGCTTTACTTGATTTGTGCCAGTTGGTCTTTGCCAGGGTAGTAACTTGGGTCAGAATTTCCCCTATGACCAATATTTGGATTCAGACACAACTTTCACCATACCCTGACTGAAAGTAGGGCCCTTGGGGATGGGGAGCTAGCCTGAAAATCTTAGGAAAACCATATTCAAATGTCTCCTGTGGGCATTTCCTTAAATGCTGTGCATGGAGTAATGAATACTGGAACTCTAATAGGAGTAATACAAGTACGGGGCAGATACCAGCTAACGCAGAGTAATGAATGTTTTAGAATTTGTTGCACAACCTCCAGTTTACCCTCCCCCCCAATACACAAACAAAAAACAACAAAGAAAGAAAGAGAATCTAAGTGCAGATTAAAACCACAGAGTCACTGCATTGCCCTCTGCTTCAAACAGCTTTGCCTTACTGTGCCAGAGTGACCCGACACAGGTCCCAGAACGTCCTCAGTCAGCATTGCCTCAGGGCTGCCTGGGGCAATCCTTTAAATCTGTCAAGGAAGATACATTGCCTCCCACTTCATTTTCCCATCACTTATCATCATCTCCATCGGCAGTGACAGTGGCACCTACAGATGTCAAGAACAGAAATATAGATCTCTTGACAGTGCCTTGGTGTACAGTTATCCTCCAGCGAGCCAACTCTCAGATATCGAAATGAGATTCTGTTTCCTGCAACTTGTCTTTCTTTATAAAAATTGTCTTACAAACCCAGACTTGAATAGCTAAAATCATTCATTTTGCCCTCTTTTGTCTCTAATCAAGGTGTGCCTTGCTGAACAGTTAGGGATACGTTACTGGAAAGTGAAAATACATCAAGGCTGATGAAAATGGGCTTCCCATGATAAGATCAAGAGTGTAAAAAGACCTATTTTTCAAAAAGAAACTCTTATTCTGAAGGCACTGTTTTCTCATTTTGAGCTACCTCCCCCACATTTTTCTTAAGCTACGCAAAGGGTATATTTATTATAAACAGAAAAAAAAAATCACTTGCCATCCCATACCTTAAAACCACCACCTGATTTAATTTTCCATGGTTCCTCTCCTTCCTTTCCCATATGCACGTATCATTTTTATAGTATTACAGTAGATACAGAGTCCATCCAACAAGAGATTAGGATGTTACTTCCATGTTCAAATGCGATTATCCACTTACAATAAACATTAAAAAATTTCCCCAAAAATTGTAAGGTTTTGAATAAAAGGAAAATCAAATTTGTATTTGTAAAAAAATTAAAACCAAGACTCTTATTATTCATGGAGATCTAAAAATAGGTTCTTACTCAAATTTCTTGGTATAAGAATATGCCACTTTTCCTCTAATCTGCATAGAACTTTTCATAGGAAAACATACATACTCATACTTGCAAATTACTCCAAATAATCTGCTCTTCACTCTGATGGATTCTGAGATCATCCAGACTCTTTGGATTCCAGCTCATCAGCTAACAGACTTCCAATTCACTTTCTGTTCACTGAATCTGTGCTCTACGATGAACTGTTGATTTACAGACTATTCCCATGGTCTAGGTCAATGATAAAAGGTGATGCCATGTGTCAGGATGTGGTACTGACAAACACAGTATCAGCAGGAACATGGAAATATGGGGAGATGAGGTAGAAAAACATACATGAGAGCTGGGGACCCAAGGGAATATACAAAATATGGGTGAACACATCTTAACTAAGCAAAGCAGCACATAATCACTGAACACCTGTTTGAGGTGCTCTGACTATACAGAGAGCAATATCCAGTTGGGTGTATTCATTCTAATAGAACATAACCAGTGAATAATATAAATCATGACACTAAAGCAGAAAAATATTTACACTGGGGGTGCCAAAAATGTATACACACTTTAAGAGATGTTATCTATGTATTACTTTTCGAGGTTGAATTGACTTACAGTGGCAATATGTAGTATGACATTCACTCAAAAGACAGCGTTAGTTAAATGAATGCTAGTGTCGTCTTGAGGCGGAAGGACAGTCAAAGAAGCAGAAGTACAGTTGTCTGTGGAGGAGCACAAGACCATTTTGAAGTGATATTTGAAATTCAAGAATGTTATGGCAGTACAACAAAGATGGAGGTATGAGTATGCAACAGAACTCCAACATGTCTAACAATTGCATGCGTTTGTGGTAGTTTGAGACTCATCATACTGTATATGATGTGCACAAGGGAAGATCTGAGAGGCCTCGCACAGCTACAAGTCCTATATTGTTGACTTGCATTCATCTTTTGTTATTGGTATATATTATTATAATTTTAATACAGTTTTTTCCTTTCTCAAAATGTGTATACATTTTTTGGCACCCTCTGTATTAGCACTAGGAAGATGGTAGTGAAACTCTTGATTCTACAGGCCAGAACATAGAAGTCACAACAATTGCAGCCCATTATAGGAAGTGCTGGGCCACTTCTCATACGTGGTCTGATAATTAAGATTGCAAACTTTCCACCATGCACTTACATTGGCAGCACTGTACAGACAACTTGATGAGGTTTCATAACCTTGGCATATCAGTGTCTCAAAGCTGTATTCGTGTCCAAGTGTTGTGGTATCTTGTTGAGTGGTGTTCATTATTGTTGTTGCATGTTTTGTGTGCTGTTATGAGAATGTCAGAGCTTGAATTATAGCAATGAACAAGCATTAAATTTCTTGTTAAACTTGGCAAGACTGGAAGTGGAATCAGGGACATGTTTATGGGGATAATGCCATAATGAAGAAAATGGCAGTGTACAGATGGATTAAACATTTTCCTGAGAGACAGAAAGCATCACGGATGAAGAGAGGTCAGGATGGCCAGTAATGAGCAGAACTGATGAAAAAATTGCAAAAATTCACTGAAATGTGATCAAAATCATTGGTGGACTGTGAGAAGCATAGCAGACCAAATAAACATCGATAGAGAGACAGTTAGGAAAATCTTAGCTAAAAATCTTGTCATGAGAAAGGTGTATGCAAAAATGATCCCAAAGGAGCTTTTGCATAAGGACAATGCACCAGCTCACACAGCACTGTCTGTGAGGGAGCTTTTAAGTCAGTAAACAAATGACTGTATTGGAACACTCTCTCTACTCACATGATCTTGCCCTCAACTACTTTTTTCTTTACCCAAAGATAAAGGAAATAGCAAAAGGAAGCCATTTTCATGACCTTCAGGACATTGAGAGTAATATGACCACAGCTCTGATGGCCATTTCAGAGAGTTCCAAAATTGCTTTGATGGATGGACTAGGCACTGGTGTCAGTGCATAGCTTCCCAAGGGGGTACTCTGAGGGTGACCATAGTGATATTCAGCAATGAGGCACGTAACACATTTTCTAGGATGAGTTCACGAACTTAATTGTCACGCCTCATGTTTATCTCTGTGGGTTGGATGACCTAGCCTTAGACTAAGGGCTTGGAGGCATCTGGAGCTTGACTTTACTTCCTAGCAGGCCTCCACATGCAACTTAAGGTGGCTTATTCTGTCTGTGACCCAATTCCTTTTGTCTTGTTTCAATGCTTCTCTCTTTCAAGGTGCCACTTTGAGAGCATTTACATTCTCACTTATCCTGTGCAGAAATCCCATGGGTCACCAACCCTGGCGCATTGCTCCTTTATGAACAATGGTGAGTCCGTTGTTGTCCCGGTAGTCAAGACAATGCCTCCTCCTCTCTCCTCTGCCCTTCCACAGAGCATTTGGTACCCTCAGGCCCTCTCTTCTGAGGATTGGAGAAGAGATGGGAAGTGCTAAGGTCAGGTTAGAGCTGTTGCTGCAAGTGCTCAAGCAAGGTAAGGAAACTGAGCTGGACTGTGGCTGTTTTTCTCATCTGGCTCTTCTGTCACCTCCCACCCCACACACCAATAAACCGATAAGCCCCCTTTCAAGACTGATGACACACATGCTCTAGCAGAAGACACAGCCATAGAGGGCACACACCAGAGGGCCCACACCGCAGGACTGTGAACCAAATCTGGCCTACAGATGTGATTTGTTTGGCTCTAGCAGTGTTTTAAAAAATAAAATCAGTTGCCAACTTGCAGACCTTGGGCAATTTCAAATAAAATTCTGGTTTTCTGGCTTCGCTTAAAAAATATCTGAAGCTCTGGCAACATGGGTCCACGTTCCCCACTGCAACAACAGGCTAGAGCTGAGTGGCAGCTGCTCCTACTTGTCCATGGGGCATGCGATCCCCAGCCCCCACTCCCAGGACCCCTTCTAGGCTGCTCTACTCATGAACGTGGCTTGAGGGCATTGTGTGTGTGACCCTTCAAAGGAATCGGTAATAAACAATAAGTGCCACCTCTCTCCCATTTTTATTGGTGCCTCCTGCCAAAAATGTTGACTTCATTTGTATTCTAAGATTAAATTTGTATTCTAAGATTGTTTTAAATTCTCATACCACAACAGCAACAAAATAAAATTTCTTACAAATAAACAACCAGCATGTCACAACTTGTGCTTTCAGACAGTCTTCGTTTTGTCTTCTAGTACTAGAAAAAGAAAATCTTCACAAACATAATAAAGTGTTACGAGGTGGGGATTATGTTTCCTTCACTTTACAACAGGAGGAAGAAAGGGTTTTTGCTTTGCTGTGATTGGTGTGGATTTACCTGGTGACACTTCTCTGCTGTGACTCCAGGACAAGGGAGGAATCTGTGCTAAGTCCAAGTCCAGAAAAAGACCTGAAGCCATCCTCCAACTGGCCCAGGCCAGCAGCTTGAAGGCAAGAGGGCCCACCCTACTCAGGCCAACAAGAGTGAGTTTACGCCTAAATGAAAAATATTTTTCAGGCTCTCCAGAAAGGTCAGTCCAGCTTAAAATCCTTTACATGAGATTTTTATTGTGATGCATCATAGTTGGCCCTGGGCCACTTTTGGATCTCAGGACCTAGTCATTTGTAAATCTGCACTGCGCTCTCATGCCATTAGCCTTGACCTTGAAGGCTGCAGTCACTTGTCCCAGGTTCTCAGAGGTCTTCTGAGGACTTTCTTTTGTATTTAAGTCCCTCTTCCTCCAGCACACCTCTCTCAAGATCTGTCTACCCACTAATTGAAATCAGCCCATATCAAGCTCAATTGGGCTTTTAATTTCTCATAACTATGTGGGTACTTTTTAATTTGTTATTTACTTAGGCAGGGGTGTTGTGTGTTTAAATTTTTTAAAGTAGGGACAGGGGACATGCAGGTTGGGTAAAGGGTAGAATAGAGAAAGATAAAAGAAGCATTTTTCAATGCTTTAGTGCTCTCAATTTGGGTAGGAAAATTGATAGAGAGGGGAAAAAGAAAAATATTAGAATACGAGGACACAGGGCCAGGTTGCTGGGACCTGTATGCTATGCAGAAGCTTCGGATGGCACCTTGGCACCCTTCTCTGGATGTGTCTAAAGCACAGGGAGAAACCTTATTCAAACTCCAAACCGATGCCCAGCTTTCAGAGATAAAGAGCTACATAAACAGCATCCACTCTCCACAATGTTTGTAGGACTTTTCCTATTCTCAGAGAGTTTTTGATAAACTGCCAAGAACAGAAGTCTCTCCAGTGCCTATTAAAGTGTGTTTGAGGGGCTTATGCCCCTAATGGGTCTATCAACACCATGTCACCTTCTCTTGAGTGACCTCGGTGATGGCCCAACGCTTCCTTCAAGGGGAGATTCAAGTTGGGAAAGAGCTCAAAGTAACTGAGAGTCAGACTGCATAATAAAACGTAGACAAGCAATTTTTAAAAATAGCTTCTTTCCACCCCAGTACTATGATTTTTCAGGTGATGTTTTAAATTTCTTTGTTGTGACTTGAAAACTGACTTTGAAAATAATTCCAAATGTAGACTTCCAAAAATCTGTTATGTAATGGCAGCATCACTGGAAAAAGCTTGGAGTGGCCAACAAAATTTCTCTGAGAAACTACACTCATTTTAGTGTACACATTCTGGTGTGCTTGGCTCATAAAGGCTCATTGATTTGTGACTATAGTCACATATCACATAAATTGCTCTACTGAAAAAAATTCTTTTAAATGTATTGCCTCACTCCCTTTTACAAGAGTCAGCATGGACTCATTCTGAAGGCTCATGTTACACAGATTTCTCCTCTTCTGCCAAAGTCACTATTGCTACATTTACCAGTATACTATGAGACCTGGTAATTAAAAATAAGATGGACTTGTCAAAATAAATGAGCAGAGTGCATTCGGTGATGAGGTAACTTCAATGGATTTGCATTACAACTTATTCCTTCACTCTTTAATCCATCAGCACTTGGGAAAACACAGCCGCTCCTTACACCCCTACACACACATGCGCGCGCATGCACACACACACACACACACACATACACACGCCCGCCTGCCAAATTTGTACTGGGATAAATTTTCAATTTGAAAGTCTGCAATAGATATTGGGCTTACTTTCTTCAATATAAGAGCTCAAAGTAATCACAAACTAAGTACTGGAAGGTCTGGGTAGAAATGTCCCCAGTTGGCTCAGTAGCTTGGCTGGCAAGGAAGCAACTCATTCCAAATGTTGGATTCAGTTTCTTTCACTCTCTGATTCAACAGTGGCCAGAAGCATGGCAGTCGCTAAATGCCTAATCTTGAAGCAGAAAAATGATAGAGGCAAGAAATTTCTACTGGAAAAAGGCAACTGAGGGAGAGCCAAGAAGTACACCAGGGAAAAAAGAGGGAGCTTGCAAGCCCTGTAGATTTTATCCATGTCTCCATTTGTGAAATATTCTAGATGTACAAGCTGGAAAAGACCTACACTACTCTCCACACCAGGATGGAGTATATAATACAAGGGGAGATGAGCAAGAAAGCAAGTGATTACAATATATATGATACTGGCTGAGACAAACAAGTACATAGTGGCCTGAGACACCTACTCTTGACCTTAGAGATGAGGGAAGTCTGCCTGGTGAAGCTGCAAGCTGAAGGATGAGGCAGCTGCAGGGCAGGAGGGAGAGCTCCAGTAGTGCTCTCGGCATGGGCAAAGGCCTGGGGGTGGGAATTCTGAAGCAGCATGTCCAGAAAGATGGACAATACGGACTTAACATCTATCGCTGTAGTTGTGTTTCTAGAATGAGGTTTTAAAGGGAGAGGGAGGGTGGGGTGACAAATACAGGTGGTCAGGGGAGTATTTCCAAAGCCAGAGTGTGAACAGAGCACCTCTTGGCACATCAAATTTTTGGTATGTTTGTAAGCTACTAGTGAATGTTTGATATCAAATGAGACTTCGATGTACTATACAGAGCCTGCTCCAGTTCCCGCAGGGGAACCTATATGTGTTCCTTGCTGTCCTGAGGTCAATACCCACAGAAAAATCTGTGAGGAAAGTTTTAGGACTGGGTGCTATTACACATACTCTCTCACTTACTCTGTCTCACAAAGACGCTGGAAGACAAACATCTTTACAGTCTCTTTTGTAGAGATGGGGAAAGCAAGGCTCCAAAAGGTTGTTTAATTGCCTCATAGACACACAGTCAGGGTTTCTGATTTTAGGTGTATACTTTTCTCCCTTATTTCAACTTGCCAAAACTGCAACGGTAAAAAAATACTGCATCATCTGTGACAAACATTTTATCTTTTAAAATCACCTTCAATTTTTTAAAATCTGAATTTTATTTATTACAACTCTGAGGGAGGCAGAGGGCATGCATCATGACTTGTGATTTGCAACCAGATCTTTTTTTAAATTTTACAGATGGTAAAACTCAGGAATATTGTGGCCAAGGTTATGCACTAAGTAGAGGCAGTACCAGCTAACACAAATCACTTTCTGCCAATGCGTCTAGAGCTCCTCTTATTTGTCCCAGCCCACTCTGAATCATGGACATGCCTTTAAACCATTTAGGTCAGAATTTCATAGACATCCTTAGCCCTGAATTGTATAGCTTGGGTGTTCATGAGCCATAACTCCAAATGAGTTACTCTTCTTTCCAGCAGAGTCTACGTAGAAATGGTAGATATGATCATCATCAAGAAAAGCATAGAGACTTTTGTGTACCTAACATATCTTATCCACAGTATCCCTAATTATAAGATGTTATATTCCATAGCCAATTGGTTTAATACTTAAATTTCATCTTCAAAGAAAATTGGTTGGAGACCATCCTGTTATGTCTTATTGAAAAGGCAAGTAAGATGGCACTGTTCTAGAATATTTCATTCTAGAGATAAGGGTCTCTCTGACAAATAAAATCAGGCTTGGTCTTTTTACAGTTTTGAACACTAATTTTAGTTTAAAATTTTTGCAGATAATTTGGGGGTAGTTTCATGATTTCTGAATTCAAAATACTGAGAATGAACTAAGTTCTACTTGAACTTCAGAGCTTGGAAAGACCTTAGTATACACACACACCCTAGACTTAAAAATTAAGGTCTCTCCAAGCTCTAAAGTTATAAATGTGTGTGTATGTGTGTGTGTGTATGTATTTATATTTTATATATATTTTAAATCTGTAGCTGTATGTGTGTGTCGGGGGGTGCATTTGTGTGATCAGAAATGAGTTTAACATTTAAAATTTTTTTGGAAGAAGGAAAGAATCCACACTCATAGCAGCTGTGCAAAAGAAGATAAAAGAACATATAATAGAAAAAATGCACACAGACACACACAGAAAGAAAAAACATTTTATGCTCAGTTCTGGGTACCACTTCTTAAAAAGGCCATAAGTGAACCGGATCGTGCCAAGACAAAGTAAAGAAGCCAAGATGTTCAGTGGTTGGGACACTCTGCCTTTTGCAGCACAGGTAAGGAAATATCTAACTTGGCAAAGACTCTCTTCACTAAGAATCTAAAGATCAAGTAGGTAAAAGGAGGATTTGACTTCAAGGGTAAATCTTGGAGGAAGTATCAGAGATACTAGTCTCAGCAAAGACTTCCTACTAATGGCATTTTGAATGGGCTTTGATGAAATGGGCTGCTATGTGAGATGACAACCACCCCAGCAAGAAACTGTTCTAATAGAAATTTGGAGGGATCCTCTGAGACAAGAAGATCAGAATCCTGCCTTGTGAAGGAAGAATAGATGACCTTCCAACTCAAAAGATTCTGTGTGGTCTGAGATGGCACTGAGAGACACCTCCGAAACCAAACTAAGACCTTGGGACAGTCCTGAGCAACTTTTGCCCCTCTTTAGGGTGCTGCCATGAAAATCTCAGTTGAACCTTCCTCACCCTCATTCATCTGCCATCCTGATCCCACCAGGAACTCAAATGAAATATGGAGATTAAATGAGAGGAAAGAGAAGAGACAGCAGGAGAGTTAAAGTAAAAATAATTTTAAAAAGAGAACTTGAATGTTGTTCATTCAGTGAACATATGATTTATTCTCTGTTGTAGATGAAAACATATCAATTCCACAAGGACAAAGCTATGACCTAATGAAGTCCAAACGAAAAGAAAGTATCTGGGAAGAAAAAGAAAACATTTCTAGTACTGGGAAGTTAAGCATTGGCTTAAGCCAACCGTGTCTTGCACTGGCTTCTGGAAAGGAACTAAGGAATAGTCTGGGAACTGGATCCCTTACTCAGTTATGTACAGGAAACTATCCAGATCCAAGTTCCAAATTTTTGGCGCACCTGAAGTGGTCATGCTTTATTTTTCATTTTTGCAAAGATTACTTATTTTCTATAGTAGATTTGTTTGGCAATTGTTACTGAGAGTGTATGGAATACAGATAACAATTCTGATTACAACTTTAGAAAGAAGTAGACATGATAGCAACATGCATAAGAACACTGAAGATGACATCTTGAGTCAGTTATCTTGGTTTCATTCTGACCATTTGTGAGAATTAAACTTTGGAGCAATCCTAGACGAGTGGTTCTCAAACTTTAGCCTGCATGAGAGTCACCCAGAAGGCTTATTAAAACCGATTGCGAGGTCCAACTCCCAGAGTTTCTTATTCAGTAAGTTTGGGGTGGGGCCCAAGAATCTGCATTTTAACAAGTTCCCAGGTGATGCTGATTCTGCTGGTTCCAGAACTACATTTGAGAACCACTACCTGAAATCAATGGCTATTCCCAGCTCTGGCTACATCTGCACTTAATTAAAAAATGGTGACCTCTTTCCCACATTCCCCATCTCCCCAGATGTTAACCTCATTATACAGGATCCATGCCTAATGCCCTTCTGATTAAACTGCCTCAGTGGACTCAACTAAGCATTTCCCATGAAGACCACCCAGAAATCTCAGAAGGTATTAGGCCTTTTTTTTCTTTTCCTTTCCTTTTTTTAAAATTCCCTCTGCTATTCAAGGGACAGACATTGGCCCATACTACTTTGTAGAATTTGGGCCTTGGTTACTTTAAAATTTCCTTTCTTTATATCACTTCATGTTCTAAGTCTCTTCTGTTAATGAGATCCAGGTTTATAATTTTTGATGCAGCTTTCTTATATCAGGAATATCAATTTGGGGATATCAATTCACTTGAACTACAATATACTAAATCTCAGGTCTATTGATGCAGAATAAAAATTACAAAATATAAGACTCTAATCAGAATTAACTTAAAATTCAATACCTAAGCAAATCCATGCACAGATTTTTTAAAATAATTACTCATTCTATCAGAATAGTCCAGAATAAGTCCAAGTGGTAAAATGGCTAAGAAAAATAAGAACCTGAAATGTATTTTTAATTAGAACTATAATGTGCTTACATTTATTGACTCCAAATCAAATTAATATTAGGGTTTTATAAATTCTTCCATTTTGTAAATTTACCAATTTAATAAACAAAGATAAGATAAATTATCTATAAAATGTCATTTTCCTGAAGAAAATGAATATGTATATTATATATATTTAGATGATTAAGCAAGGAGAGTGGGCTAAATGTCTGAACAACCAATATTTGCACATCTATACATACACACAGAGTATGACTTAGCAAGTATTAATTCTTAAATCCAATGCTTTTATCTAGCCTTAATTTACTAAAGACACTTAGGGTAAAAATCTGCTTCCACCTTAGATAGAGGTACTATTATTAAATGTGCAAAAATGGAACACTACACACCTACCTAATGCACTTCCAATATGTATGGAAGCATTTCTAGAAAAACATAAGATGAAAACATGAGATTACTCATGTGTACCTTTAAAAATTCAGCTAGGAAGTGTTATCTTCAGTTTCAACAATATGTTGTTTTTTAACACAACATCTTGCACAAAGTAAACAGTTAATATATTGCTTATATTGAGTTCATTTCCAGACTGTGATTACTGTTGAGCCACTTTAGACTTTCTACCTTAAAAATCTTGGTATTGTCCAAAATAACAAGTGTCATGACGACTATTTTTCTCCAACTTATAGTAACAGTGTTCATATATCTTCTTCTTGTACAGTTTCCTCAGAAGTCTATTTTTGGAGATGAGTCAATTTTCTAGAGACTCTTTCAGAAACTGTTGATGAGGTCTAAAAAACTTTAGCCATAGCCTTCAATAACAGTGTCTGTTTCCCAAAGATTAAAATGGAGTTCTTTGCCATTAAGAGTATGGAGAAAGAATCACATTTGTAGGCTGTGGTGTGGGCTCTTTCTCTTTGTCACCACAGAAGGACACCAACTCCATTTTATAATTGACCAACATAAGCAGAAAAGGACTGAGAGCAGAGAAACTCGAAGAGAGGACTGTGAGAACAGCTGGAAGAAAGACACAGGCTGCCAAGTCTTTCAAGAAACAGACTAAGATAAAGTGAGAAATCCAAAGTGGAGTGATCACCCACATTAATAAAATACTGAACTTGGCCCCTCTAAGGATTTCAATTTCTGAATCATCATCTCCAATCCAGATGTCACCATATGTCATCTTCTTTTTCTCTGAAAGGAGGAAAGCCATCCAGAAACAGACAAAGACTAAGATGGCTAAAGGAAGAATATCAATCAGAACTAGAAATATTTTCCCATAGTAAAACTCTACCTGCTTGTTTCCAAAGACAATGAGGCAATCCACATAAATCTTGTTAGTAGACAAGGGGTCTGTATCATTTCCTGCATTCAGGTGTTCTGGTTTTCTAGTATAAATTAAAACCGGGATGTATGCAGTCACACCAGCCACCCAAAGTGCAAACACTGTCTTCAAGGAATGCTTCTGTTGGTCCAGGCTCGGATCCTCACCCAAGGGGTGGACAATTTGGTAAAGCTTCCGGTGGTAGAGCAATGCAAAGTGTAACATGAACCAGATGGTCAGTGAAGTTGTCAGGGCTGCTGTGAAGTGCACAACTTTGCAGCCAGCTGAATTCAACATGATACCAGAAGAGTAAACAATTTTTGGAACATTCACCACCAAATTTTTAATAAGGTGGACAAATATAATATTGAAAATCAGAAGAAGGGATGTCTGCAAACGTCCGGTGATATACTTCTTTGTAGAATAAAACAAACAAGTGTTTCCAACAACGCTCACGAGGATTAGGATGGTACAAGCAATGATCTCAAGCACATCTGCAGAGGGCTTCATGGTAAATGTCAAATCGGTTATCTCAAATTCTTCTTCTCTTCACTGTAAGTCCTTAGGCTTTTAGTAAACTTTTAAGTGGTCTTTGGTGTGAAGATCTGGGTTGTATTTTTTTTTAATCCACAGTATTAACAAAATCATCAAGTGGTATCATGCTATCAGTTCAAAGTCTGTAACAGAATTCTGCTTGTTCCAGTAATTAGCAGTTGAAAACAGAACTGCTTCCCAAGAGGATTCTGTTTTGTCATCTCCAGGGACTTAACTATGATGAGAAAGTTCTAGGTATCATCACTTAATTAAAAGTTCTCAGAAATATATTTATAGTACTGTAGTACAATTTCCCAGATACAGTATGATACAGTTTTCAACAACCATGAGGAGGAAAATAAAGTTACATTTATGACAGCAAAAGAAAGGTGGCCAGGGGTTGAAGATACTCCACTCCTCTCATGGACATAAGCCAAAGAAGTATGGAATGACTGAATAACAATGAAGATTCCTTGGAATTCAGAGTCAAAAGCATTAAAAAGATAGAGATTCCAAAATAACAAAATAACAAATTAATAATGAAGGCATAACATGACAGATTTATGCAAATGGAATGGTTTTCTAGTTTCTCTCCCATTTTTGTAAAGCAGAAATATTATTACCTGTTCTGATGATCTCACGGGTTATTAGAAATACAAAAAAAAAGGCAGAAGATACTTATGAAGGAAGTAGGGATGAGAAAAAAGAAGAAAAGAGAAAGGAAAGGAGAGAAGAAGGACAGAAAAGAGGGAGAAAGAGAAATAAGATGCTTTTATAAACATGGGCTCTATGTCCATGTGCAAATCTCTGAACTACTGGTTAAGGAAATATTCTAATAATTGGGTAGTGATTAGGAAGATTTCCCTCCTAGAGCACAAGAGTCTAAGAAAACATTTCTCTTCCAAATATGACTGGAGAGCACAGAACAAGGACAGGGAGATGACACTGAAATATATTGCTCAAGTAACCTGGCATTAATTCGCTTTCTGGATGAGTCCTGTTTGCCAAGTATATTATAATGATTCACTCTGAGACAAATTACATTCCCTCTACTGCAGTTGCTTGTAAGTTTTGCTGTCGTCAATCATCCTATCCTACACTGTCAAAACACATGAGTTAGTTGATCCAGTGGTGAAATGAAGCCAGCTTGCACCGACTTCAGCAATTGTGTAAATCTCTTCCAAACTCTGTTCAGTGACTTCATGTTGAGAGCTTGCAATTGGCCATGCTGGGTATATTTACACCACAGAAATAGGCAATTACTACAAATCAGGGTTTTTCTGGAGGAAAGATGTTTTACAAGCACAACATTAATTTGACCAGAAAATACAGATTAGAGTGATAAGAAATTAGCAGATGGTTTATCTAGATAAAGATAAGGTTAATATTTGGTATCAGCTCTTTTAGAAAGGGAATGGAAAATTCCTAGTGCTGCCTTAGATAAGAAGCTTAGGATGGTGCAAGCAGGCAAAGTTAGGCCCCACATCTCCACGAAGAAGAGGTGGGGATTGGGAGCTGACAGTTCCTATTAAATCTCCTTTCCCTAATTGGCTACTAAGATAGTTAGCCAACTCAGAGGGCCTTCAAAGTTTTCTTCTCTCACAAACATCCATTATCAGTCAAGTAGGCACATCTGTTTCTAATGATGTAATGATGCTCATGTTGGCTACTATTTATTTAACACCAACTTGAGCCAGACACTGTGTTGGTGTTTTGCTTTACAAATTTAATCTGATTTAATCCTTAATATCACTCTAATTTTACTGATGAGGAAACAGAAGACCAGAGAGTAAAGTAAATTGCTCAAAGCTACTGACTAATGGTGACAAGAATCAAACCCAGGTAGGATTGATTCTAAAACCACTGATTTTTAGTCACTGCTTCTCCAGACACACTGTCAGATTGTAGATTTTCTGTTGATTTTTCTCTATCCCCCCCTAATGAATTTATACCTGGTACATCCAACATATGGAGCCTAAAAATTCACTCTTTTGAGAAGAGTTTCCTGAGTTTATAAAATACAAGGCAAGTAGATTTTTGAATGGCAATTAGTCGTCTCTCTGCTCTTTCTAGAATAGTAATAGATATGGGTACTTACACCTCTGTACCTCATAAAGATCTCCAAGCATTCTGTATACCAGCTCAGAATGATTCATTTGAAAGAGAAAAAGACTATTTCCAGTAGTGGTGAGCCCATGAACTGGCAGTATTTGTGCAGAGGCATGATGACTGCCTAAAGTAAATCTGGAGAGCAGTGATGAACAATCCTAAACAGCGGACAACATATAGTCCACTTTAATTTGAGATTTAATTTTGGCATAACAAATTGGGAAATTGTCTAAGTGATGCTATTCTCACAAATGCCCAAATAGTAACAACTTATGGCAAATAATACTGTCTTTTCAATTGCACGATAGGAAGGCTATTGTAAAGACATATTTTGCAAAACCAAAAAAAAAAAAAAAAAAAGCTTACACAAACATTTGTCTTTCAAAATATTAGCAAACATGTAATATGTTCTTTTGCATTAGGGCAAAAGTGTAAACATTATGGGCTGTTTTTTTCCCATCAGTTATTGCTAATACTAGAAAAACAACACATATTAAGGACAATAAAATTAAATTTTGTCAATATTTGCTTGACTGATGAATAATTCTTTCCTTTGTTAACTATGAGACAGTAGGATAAAGTGGTACCCTCAAAAGACTGCATTCAATTAATTGTTTGCTGAGAACCTATCGTGTGCTCAGTCTGACCTTGACTTTAAGGATGTTACATGAGGTATAAGTTGTTGTCCTGGCCTTCCAGAGGCATTCAATCTAACAGCAGGAACATGCTGATGCAATCTCACTTCTGGGTATATATCCAAAGGAGCATAAATCATTCCACCAAAAAGACACCTGAACTTGTATGTTTATTGCAACACTATTCACAATAGCAAAAACATGGAACCCATGTACCCATTGACAGCGGGTGGATTGGATAAAGAAAATGTGGTACTTACATATACATATATGGTATACATGCACATACACTATGAAATAGTATGCAGCCACAAACAAGAACAAAATTATGACATCTGCAGCAATATGGATACAGCTGAAGGGCATCATTCTAAGTGAATTATCACAGAAACAGAAAACCGAATGTTGCATGTTCTCACTCATAAATGGGAGCTAAACACGGGGCACACACGGGTACAAGGATGGGGCCAAAAGACACGGGGTTCTGCTAAACGGTGGAGGGAGGAGGGATAAGGGATGTAAAACCACCCATCAGTACCATCTCACCACAGAGATGAGGGGGAGGCAGGCTCATCAGAAGCCCAAACCTCACCTTCATGCAATATTCTTACATGACAAGTCTTCACATGTACCTCTTGATTCCAAAATAAAATAAAAATAAAAATAAATGCTAATGTATATGTATCATATATATTGCATATTACATATATTTGTGCATAATATAATAAATATGAAATTTATATGTTAACAATATTTATTAATAATCAATAAAATAAATAATACACTGTAATAAACTGCATGGCCATGACTACAAGAACAAAATGTTCAGAGAAAAGAAAGATCCATGTAGGCTGTACTTTTTGTTTAAGCATATAGTTGTTTTTTTTTTTTTTGAGTTGGAGTCTCACTCTGTCACCCAGAATGGAGTGCAGTGGCCGCTCCGGCCACCGCAGCCTCGACCTGCTGGGCTCCGGCGATCCTTCCGCCTCAGCCTTCCGAGTAGCCGGAATTACAGGCACGCGCTACCACGCCCGGCTAGTTTTTTGAATTATTGTAGAGATGAGGTCTCGCTTGCCCAGGCGGGTCTCGAACCCGCGGGCTCAGGCAATCCACTCACCTCAGCCTCCCAAAGGCGCGGGATTACAGGCTGAGCCACCGAGCCCGGCTGCATATAGTTTTTAAAATTGATATATAACAGTTGTATGTGTTATAGGGGTACGTGTGATATTTTGATACTGTATGCACTATATAATGATCAAATCAGGGTAACTGAGATGTCCATCACTGCAAACATTTCTTTTTTCTTTGTGTTGGGGGACATTACAATTCTCTTCTTCTAGCTATTTTGAGACACCATACTATTATTAATTTCCTGTTCACAGAAAAGGAAACCGAAGCTCGGAGAAGTCAAACCATCTGCCCTACTCAGCAGGAAGAGGTGGCATTCAACTCCAGACAGCTCTTTTGTAAAGGGAATGGGAAGGGAAAACCAAAGTTGATTGAATTCTGAAATAGAGGTGCTAGGAAGGCTGGGTGCCAACCTCAAGTATCCCAGAGAGCCCTGCTGATGAGTTCATTATAGCAGAAAGCCCGTTTCTCAGAGGCAAACACATGGCCCAGAGCCAGGAGGGCCCAGGAAGCAAAATGGTCTTCACCAAGGAAGGTGACTGTGATGTGGGCACTTCAAGGGGGAACCAAAAAAATCATTTGGAAACCAAACATTGGCTCTGCCAATCCAACTTCACCAAACTCCCTTGAGAACTGAGGAGTTCAAAGGTTCTCTACAGCTTCCATTTGCTCTGGCACAAGATTTAACAGAAAAAGAACTAAAGGGGAATTTATATGGCCCAGGCTGTTTTCCAAATCACAAACTGCTAAAAGTTATTTAGAATTTACTTTAACTTGCAATCACATGTAAAGTGGTTCAGATGTAAATGCTTTCCGTGTGGCTTAAGGCAATCTAGGTTTCCTCAAATGCACATGTGCAGTTTGAATATTAAAGATTTCTATTGGAAATCTCATAGTACGTGGGGTTCCTCTTGATTAGAGACTGCTGTTACTTTACACGACCCTGGGTCAGAGGAGGAGAAATAAAACACACTGCCTTCATTTGGGCATTATGTTCTCACAGTAGCGCTAAGATAAACAAACTTTGCAGGCTGAGGAAAGGGCATTTACTCCTTTAAATTGAGTATGTAATATAAATAAATGTCTTCTAAGAAGGGATGCCTGAAACTTGATTCTGAGTCTGAATCTATACAAGGCATGGATTTATTCTAATGAAGATCAGTATCAGGCATTTGGAGAGCGCTTGCCTTCTTGGAGCAGAGCTGGTCTGACCAACAAGGATAATTCACTAACCCTCAGAAAGATGCTGCTTGAAATTGATTTGTTCACTGGCCAGAAGCAAATTGATATTTGCATTTTTATATAGAACAAAATGGAAGGAATTACCAAATCTCTTACTGTGTAATCAATGGTTGCCTAAAATTATTTTCAGTTCTCTCTGAGGCAGTGATGTTTTGACCAGCCAGGGTAGGACTAAAAGCCCCTAACCCCAATTGGAAGTGAATGGAGAGGAACTTCAGGCTGGCTGGGGCCAGAGCAATTAAATGGTAATTGCCTTTTAGATATACTAATGTTGCTAATTATATTACTGTGCTAAGTGCTGGGAAATGTAGATAAGAGCTCCAGGCCACTCTGACGGGAGAAGGGAGCTAAGATTTATTAAGCCTGGCACTGAGCTGGATCCTTCACAGACATTATGTCCTGAAATCCTTACAATAACTCTACGAGGGATTATTAGATTCAATAAGGCTGAGTAACTTGTTAAGTTAGTTCCAACTGGTACGTGACTGAGTCTGGAGTCCCATCAGCTTTGTGTGGTTCCAAAAAGCAGTGTTTTGGCAGAGCCCTGAGTAGAAGTGGGGAGAAATTTGTTGATTTCTGGATATGCTGGATTTTAAAAAATGTGGTAGCAGAGAAAGATGAGAAAATTTGAAAACTAGGCCATGATGAAACATTCTGCAAGTATGAAGACCCCAGAGGCACTTTTCCTTGTGTGTGAAAAGTGAGGCAGGGTGCAAGCATAGCTTATAGATAGATGGGTTTCTTGCAGGCAGGCATAGCTTAGATAATTAGAAAACCAGATGGCCAAGCATCTAGCTGGGTACCATCTCATCAGGACATAACTCTCTAGAACAATACCTGTGTTGAACCAGGCACTGGAGGAACAGGAGGATGGTATTTCAGGAAGAAAATACATATTAAAATAGTAAACCAGTAACTTTCACTAAAATTTTGAGATTTTTCACAGGATGCAAGTAAACTCAGAAGTAGATGATAAGGATAGGAACTTATAACCAACAAATTAGGACCTACCACTTTGTACACAAATCCTACTTTAAGAAATAGTTCACTGGTGTGGTGGCTCATACCTATAATCCCAGCACTTATGGAGGCTGAGGTAAGAGAATTGCTTGAGCCCAGGAGTTTGAGACCAGCCTAGACAACATAGTGAGAATTTGTCTCTACAAAAACATAAAAATATATGTATTAGCTGGGTGTGGTGGTGCACACCTGTAGTCCCAGCTACTCAGGAGACTGAGGCAGAAAGATTGTCTGAGCTCAGGAGGTAGAGGCTACAGTAAATCATATTCATGCCACTGCACCCCAGGTAAAGGAGTCCTTTTTCTTAAGGCACTCATGTTCTCTCTTGAGTGTATCTTTTTCTTTCTAATAAATTCTGTCTTAAATGATACTTTGGATTCACTCTGAAATTCATCTCTGTGGTTGAGTCAAGCACCCCTGTACCCTACCTCTACCAGGCATCAGAAATGAAGAGTCTCAGATAGGGAAAGCTTTGTGGGTTGAATCTGGGGAAGACTTGTGTCAGAACACAGTAGACTGAGGAGGGGAGGAGCTTCCACCATAAGAAGATTGATGCTATAGTACTCCCCTGACATCACTTACTGCTTAGAATACTAGAGATGTCAGAAGAGAGGCTCCCAGATTGTCTGAGGCTGAAAGGCCTGATGAACCAGGGAGTAAAGTAGAGGAAACAGTGTCTATATACCCAACATTTTCCAGACCAATCTGTCAGAATGACAAAGTCTGTTAAAGATGGCCCTAAGATGAAGCCAGAAGAGCTGAGTTAAATCATGAATGGATTGTGAAAGGTTTGGCGAGTCCTAGCTGCTCTGTGTCTCAAGTTTCTAATAAGGAATTTCTCAGAGATAATAAAATATATATAGGCATATGTGTATGTATACACCTGTATTTATATGTGTGTGTGTTTATATATGTATGTAGTTACACACACAGTTATGAGATGTTCATGGGACTCAAATGAACCAACCCACTTTGAAGGTTGTAGAGTGCTATATAATTGCTAGTTTTTGCTACTGTTTATCTTCTAAAATCATACACACAGTAACAGAGGTGCTTTCTGCTTGTAATCAAAAGGTGTTACATGGGCTTTTTGCCAAAAACTGGAATTCTGAATGCACTGGGTTTGCAGCATAAGCTCAGTTCCTTGGCAAGCAGTTGTAGAAAATTCTCCTAAGCTTCTCTAGGCCTAACTCCAGCCCCAAGTCCCTTGGTTTCTCTCTCTGTCTTCTAAAACCAATTCATCTCTGGCTTTTCACACCTGACCATGCACTTCCAACCTGTGAATGAACGCCCCCCTCAACTTTGGATTCCATCCCATTTTTTCTTTCCTCTCATGCAAACTCTCAAAGTGGCATCTACATTCACCATTGCCACTTTCTTGTTCTCCTTTTACTTTCTAACCCAACACAGTTTAGTTTCTACTTTTTCCTCTGAAAATGAACTAGAACAAGATAATCTCCTGCCACTAAATCCAATCACAGCTGGACCTGACATTTTTTTCTCTTTTTTCCTTTATGGCTCTAAGTTTTTCTTTGTTCTTTATGGTCAAAAATGTTGATTCACTGCTCTTCTCACTCAACCACTGACAGTTGTGATATAGATTCTATCTTTTTCTGGTTATCTCCACTTGATGTACCATAGGCTCCCCAACTCAACCTAACCTTACCTGGCAACACCACTATCTTCTGCTCAGCGAAGGTTAGAAATGTGGATACTATCTCTGACCCCTCCCTCTCCCTCTCCCCTCACCTGCATGCCAAATCATCTTGTCAATTAAAATTTTATTCTTTCTATCACTCCCACCATTTTCTTACTGCTGCTTCTCATTGTTTCTTGCTGAATGAATCTGAGGACAACACCCAAGGCAAGGAAATTCATTAGTAGATTTTTGATTTTTTGGAATCATTCTCTGAGCCTACACAACTGTTAAAGTGACCTAAGATACAAATATGGCCTTGCTATTTCTCTACTAAAAACCCTTCAGTGTTTTCCCACTGTTGATAGGGAAGATGGCCAGCTACTCCATAGTCAGCTGAAACCTCCCACATTGGGTACCTGCCTATTTTTCATCTCCTATCAATCTCTGACTCATACTGGAAGCTTTTATGACACTGACTGAGATTTTGTGCATATTTCTTGCTGTTTCCTGTCCTGGTGTTTTGGCTTATGTTGATACCTCTGAATACATCTTCTTTTCATGATTACATCCAGTCATCCAATCCCCGACCTTTGGCTTTTCACTTGCCAATAAATGGTGCAATCCTTTTCTTATTTATTTGTAGCTCTCTTCTCTCAGGAAACCATATTTCCTAAGCTCCATTGCCAACTGACTGTCTTCCAGGTAGATCTGGCCAAGAGCAGACTCAGGCAGAAGACCAAAGGGCATGGATATGGAGAAGACAGTCTCTGTCTCTGTCTCTGTCTCTGTCTCTCTCTCTCTCTCTCTCCCCCGCCTCCTCTCTCTCTCTCTCTCTCTCTCTCTCACACACACACACACACACACATGCACACATAAACACATTCTTAACCTGCCACAGGTAGTGTCTTCTACATGTCATCAGTTCCTATAAGGCAGCTGTTGCATCATCCTAGCTTTGCTAGGAGGCTCTAGCTTGTGGGTGATAATGAACTTCTTTCCTTTGTCCTTTCAGCCCTAGGGTGGTAGTAGCTTCCCTGCTTTTGCTAATCTCAGGATTGCATTATCTTGCTTAGTTTGGTGTCTCAGCCTTTTCAGCATTAGTGGTTGAGGCAAACTCAACCACTAGGGCCCTGGTCTCTCCACCCACTTTACACACGGCCTTAGGAAAAGGAGCTCTGCCACTTGTTTGAAATATTTAGAGTGGTTTCTATTTATTCTGACTTGAACCTGACTATTCACTTATTTACCTTTTAAATTTATTCTTTAAAAGTCAGCTTAGGGGTTACTTAGGAAGTAACATCTAAGGAAGCTTTTAAGTTTACAACTGACTTGAAGTCTACATTATCTACTGGCCTTTTCCTCTGTGCAAAATTCCTTAACAATGACACTCAATGTACTTACCATAACTTAATATCATTATCTGTTCATGTATCTGCATCTCTCATGATGAGATCCTCTATCTTGTTCAACATAATCTGCAGGGCTCAGCACAGAGTTTGGCATATGGAAGGCACTCAAAAATTTGTTGAGTGAATTAAAAAATATTAATGAATGAAACCATGAGACCAAACAGGATCTTTCTATAAGAAACCAACTTTGGCTTAGCTACAGAAGGTATCTTAAATTTTCTGCATCAATACTATAGAAAAAGTCTTAACACAAACAAATCATGGCTTAATTATTTTAAAATAAGCATAGGACACACTGCATTTTTTGGGAAAAGGCATGTATTCTAAAAATCAGTCATTAATTCTAAAAAAATTAAGTTTCATGGTTTGAAAAAGTCCAGAAAGGGAACGGGGGAAAGTAAGAAGAAGATGGACAAGTCACAACAGTAAATAAGCCAAATGAGCCAAGGGCCAGAGGAGGGCAACAAAGTAGGCAGGAGGGAAGAGAGACCACCAACACAAAAAGCAGATTCTTTTGAGATTCATTTTATGTCCAAACTTTAGTCTTATCCATATCTTTTTTTACAATTATTCTTTTCTGTGCTCCCTTTAATTGGAAAAAGTCACCGAATACTACATCCACAAAATTATAGATTATCTAGCACAATTGTATCAGTTTACAAATAAGGAAAAGAGATCTAGAAGGGCTCAGTGACTTGCTTACGGCCACACAACTCTCAGGACACGGGTCTCCTACGTTACTCTACTTTAAAATTTATTTAAAAAATAAACGATAGTAATAAGATATTTAAAAATTGACATTAAAGCAACTTGGCCTCAGACTGGCTACTGACCATGCCTACATGACAAAACACCTAGCCCAAATGACTTAATCAGCATGACATTCATAAGGATCAAGTATCTCATTCTTTATTATAATCAGGCAAAAGATGTGGTAGTACAAATATCACATATGTCTTGAATACAATTTTTCAAATATCCAACTAAAGTCTCCCATCTATGTCAAGTATCTGAACAATACAGCAAAAAAATAAATGCTTTTTAAAGATGCATTAAATGTAGTGTGTTACTTTAAGAAATTTTCCAGTTTCAAGCCATTTAAAAATCAACCAAGAGTTGCTTTTAAACTCCTTATCAGTGTCTAGCACTGTTCTAGGTGCTGGGAAAAACAGGAGTTTCGTTTTCTTTCTTACTTTATCCTCAATACCTAAATCATGTTGTATCCTCAGGTTAAACATACTTGTGTTGACTTTTAGTTCTACATTCTCCCTTCTTCTGGGTCTAACTTTCCCAGGTGAGGGATGGCAAAGGAAGACAAACTCAACCCCTAGGGCCCTGGTCTCTCCAGTCACTTTACACAGGGCCTTAGAAGAAGGAGCTCTGCCACTTGTGGACCATGTCCCTTCCAGGGAGCAATGCCAACTGGTAGAACAGGCACAGCAACATGGAAATGTGACTGTTGGAATTACTGGCAATGAATGCAACCAAGTCATAGAGAAAAATAGAAGTCATGACACCAGAAACTCAACCTAATGTTTTAAACACAGATTCTTTTCCTCTTGACCACATCTTTTGTCAGGGGCCAAAACCCCTACAGAACTTTTCAAACTCCATCTCATCATTACGTCATTATGAAGAGGGTCATTGCTGAGGCCATTGATTGTGGTTCATGCTAAGTTCAGCCACAGTTGGAACCCTCTGCTTCATTCCATCAAACTTCAACTGAGTTCTTGGCTCAACCCATTCTTATTATCTGGTGAAATGTAGACATTCTCCAGCTCCCTCCTCCCCCTGTTAATCTGATTCTGCACTTGGTAACTAGTACACATTCCTATGAATTTCTCTGACTTCAAGCATTCCATTTCTACTGATAAGCCTTCAATTTTCCTTGTTCTAACCCACTACAATTCTCTTCAAGTCAATACTACACAGTTCTTCAGAATAGCTTTGAGCTTAACAGAGGAAGAATGTGGCTCTCCTCAGTTATTATTTCTATTTGCTTCATCTCTGGGGTCAGAAAACACTCAGATTTCTAAATCTCCAATACTCCCTCTGTGGTGAGCCATACTGAGAATCTTTCTATATCTTCATACCTCAACAGGCAACAAGATCAATATTCACCTCTTGACATTTTGACTCCATCATCCAATGTTCATAGGCATTTAAGAGATAGGGATTAAGAGTTCCCCTCTATAAAACAGACATGTTTTAATCTTTGAGGGTATTGTGAATATTATTTAAGATAATAATAGGCAAAGTCCTTACAATAGTGACTGGAACAAAGTAGGTCCTCAACAGATGTTAGTTGTTATTGTTTTTATTATTATTCTCATTATAGATTGACTATGATATACCCATTGATTAGATAAGCAAAATTACTGGCACTCAGGTCAGTGATGTTGAGAAAATCAGGATTCCTCAGGTAGAATTTTGAGCACTCACACATATCATCTTTCTGTTTTTTTTGTTCCCAGACTGAATCCATCCCCCATGAGTAAAAAACTACATGGGTCATTTTGTCATAATCATCACTGGCCAATTTTATAGACAGTTAAAAGTTGATTGTGCTCATATAAGGCATGAAAAATTGTTCACCCCTTTTCTATTCCTAACTTGTCATTAGAAACTGATGATATGGAAGCAGAGTCAAATCATGCTGATGTTGAAAAGCTACTCTGGAAAACCTGGGGGACAGCATGAGCAAACATGCTAAAAAAGATCATGCTGGGGACCTTTAAGACAATGATGCAGCTCTTCGTCAGGGAATGACAGTAATTCTCACAGCAAGGCTTGGTTATCCAACTCTCCACAGTTTCAAGGTTGCAAAGGGATATAAAAGTCATTGTAAATAAAAAGGTTCACAAGTTGGTTGTTTTTAAAAACTTCCTTCTTCAAACATCCCTGCTTACAAATAGCATCTCTCTAGATCCATTAAATCAGCATCTTTGGAATCTCACTGGGTGTGAGGTTTCAAATCCTCTTGCAATGTAACACAAATACAAAGCAAGTAGGGTGGAAGTGAAATTGCAAAGCTTGCAAAATCTGAGGGATTCATAAAGTCAGAGAAAGTGATGTTGAATAAGTGAAATACACACTAGGCCACTAGAAAAGTTGGAGTAGTTAATAAAATTCCGAAAGACAGTAACAAAGATGGCAGTGTGATAGATACTTCACAAGAGAATGATTTGACTGCTAACAGATAAAGAGAGGACTTTGGGTGAAGTTAATGAATGCCGAATACTTTTTACAAAAACAACTCTCTCTTATTATGTACTATAAAGCCAAACACAAAATTAAGAATGTCATGTAATATAAATATGTAATTTTATTGAAAAAATGGATTTCCAATTCACTCCAAAGATCTAACATATCTCATTAAATAAAGGCATTAGTGGATTTATTTTTATAGTTTCAGTTTAATTTTCAAGACAGATTCCAATTAGGTGATTTTAAAAAAATAAAACAAAACTATTTACTTTAAAAACATGGTTCCAGTTTTTAGTGACTTCACCTTTTAAGTGGTCTTTCTTTCCCCTCTCCTAATTATTCACAGATAATGAGGATCTCTTATATATATAATCATGCTTTCTCATGGAGTATACTTAGAGACATCTCATGGACACGTTACAATATACAATTTAAGTGCTAAGTGATTGTAGTCTAAAACAAAACCAAACACAAAACCGGAGTTCTCTTCTTCTACAAGCAGAGTTCAGCTAAAGAGACAATACTGCTTTGTGAGCATCTACCACCAGCCTGACAGTTTACACGCCTAACTTCTAAAGCTTACAACCCTGCAAGTTGGTACTATTGCACCATTTTAGAGACAGGAAAATGAAGCCACGGGTTAAGTAACATTATCACTAATTGATAGAACAAGTCATTGGTGGAGAAAATATTACAATCCACGTTAATAAAAACCTAAAATAATTCCACCTATGCTGACAAGACTTCTATGTAGGACTGGATGTTGCAGTTGGTTGGAACTGGTAGTTCTCAGTTCAGTTGCTAATAAAACCCCACAAGAAAGAACTAAAATGTAGTTTCTGGGGCAGACTGCAGCCTGTCAGAAAGAGAGAAGATCTCCAGCTCTGAGCTGGTTTCAGGCATTCTGTTCAACTGGTGCCACTATAGTCATCTGAAACACTTCTAAGAATTCTTACATATTTGCTTGTTCTGGAATAATCTTTTGAGCAGAAAGACTGACCATGTTACTAAACATTTAGTTCTCAATGAGACAAAAGCAATTCTGATATCAAAATGTTAAAAAAATCCAAAAAAGAATGCTGACAAAGTGGTTTCAGGTGCTCCCTGGAAGAATGTTTTTCAGCATGAAAGAGCCCTACCACAAGTGCAAATAATCAACCCTGACTGCATAAAGAGGTTCCTAAAATCCAGCAGGTTCTCTAGGCTACAGCATGTTCCATACCCAGGAATCTTTGCGGTGCAAAAGTCTCTTCTTGAGATGAGGAAGGCACTATTGTTTGTGGCTAGCAATATCTGTTGGAGAACAAGATCTTTATCTCTAAGCCTATAGGTTCTTGGACTGCTTATCGTTCCACTTTTATTTATTTTGTTTGTTTGTTCTTGAGTTGGAGTCTCACTCTGTCGCCCAGACTGGAGTGCAGTGGCCGCTCCCGGCCACTGCAGCCTCGACCTGCTGGGCTCCGGCGATCCTTCCACCTCAGCCTTCCAAGTAGCTGGAACCACAGGCGCGCGCTACCACGTCCGGCTGATTTTTTGATTTATTGTAGAGATGTCTCGCTTGCCCAGGCGGGTCTCGAACCCGCGGGCTCAGGCAATCCACTCATCTCAGCCTCCCAAAGGCGCGGGATTACAGGCTGAGCCACCGAGCCCGGCAGAAAATAGATTTTTTTTAAGTTAGTGGAATTCTGATTATTGGATAGAATGATTGGTGAAAAGTTTGAAAACTACAGGTGTAGAAGATCTTGTATTTGTAAGTCTGATCACAAAGCTAGTGTTGTGCATTCTTGTTCCTGACACAGAGGAACTACAGATCTCTGTTGTTTCACTCCACTGTACTCTCAACACAATATGGACCTAGACTGACTATTTTTTTTTCTTCTTTGGGGTAAAACTGCATCTGCCAGCTCAGAAAAAGCCCTTTTAAGCCCTACAATAAAGAAAATCCTCCATCTAGAGCTTACATTTTGTGTCCAGGCATTGTAAGTTGTACCTTTCTGGCCAAAGTAGAGGATTGGAAAAATTATTGCATTAGTTCAAGCAAAACACACGTCAAATGACCCAGGTAATTTCCGGAAAAGCCAATGTTTTCTCTGAATTAGAGTACTTGGAGAATTGCCCCAACCACCTGTATTGTTTAGGTCATGGAGATGGAGACTGTGTTTTCACAACTAAAATAACTATAATAGAACCAGTCATGAAGGCCTGTCTTAAAAGCAGAATGTTGCTGCATCACTGTGAACAAAGTTACCTTTAACACAATCAGTTTGGGAGCTAATGAAACATATTAATTTCATTGTTCTAAAGCAATTTAATCACATTACCTAGATATGACTAACATTAAACTTTTTTCCAGTTTCATTTTATAAGATAGCTAAATGACTAGTCAATCAACCAATTGTCTGACACAAATAATAACAATAGCTGGTTTGACATTTTTATTTAATGGACTGCAAGTTTGGTGTTCTTTTAGATACTATTATGATCTAGGTGTCGCACACTAAGATTCCTAATTGTTTTTCTTTTTCTTTTTTTTAAAAATAACCTAGCATTTGTCTCCTTCACATATCCTGGTTGGATGACTTCTAAACAAAGCTAAATTCCTCCATTGGCTTTCCTCTGTGGGCTCTTGCCCATTACTTTTCTGTTGGAAAATAAAGTCTCTCTTTTGGCTTACCTCCTGAAAATCTGACACTGATCTCCTTTGAAAGGTGAAGCATCCCTTAATTATACCTGGAGTCTTGGCCACCACAATATCCTTCACTTCAGAAAATAAATACAAAGTAAATATGTCTTTAGATTTAAATTCAGGAACTCGAACAAGCAGTACAGACTGGAGTGCTTGGCTTTATTTCTTTATGTGAGTCAGAGCCAGGAGGTTCCCATTAAGGTGTATATGAATTATATTACTCCACGCTGAAGCTTGTCTATAACGTAATGTTGTAAGGCAGCCAAGTTCTTCTAGTAATCTCACAGACCAATATTCAAAACATATCAGTATCTCATTAGATCCTTCATTTGCAAAAAGCTTTACAGTCTTCTCAGCAAGCTATAGTTACATAGATATTTTGTTTTAGGGTAAAGTAAAACCCGTTTTAAATAAGTTTATTACTTCCATTGTATTGGTACCTATCAGGTTGTCAGGTTCATCTGGAATGAGTTGCCATGAAAAGAAGAAATAAACGCATGGAATTATGCATGGAGTGTGTGCTTTGATATAGTTCAAAGTAGTGGAGGGGTATTTTCAGGAAAAATTTGTTCTACAACCCCATCACTCACAAAATCAGGGAAAAAAGTCCTTAAGCTAAGTCATGTGGCAGGGCAAAAACTCTTCAAGTAGCCATGAGGAAAAAAGGCAACAAATATTCTCTCTTCAACTTCAAACTTCCCTTTTTCCTCTTGCTTCTCTCTTCTAAATGAATCCCAAAAGGATTTTAGGCAAATATATTTTATAAAAGTGCTGAATTGCAAGATTAAATCGTTGAAGAAAAGAGTTGACTGCTAATCCTCCTTCCGCATCTTCTCCTTATTCTTCAGAAACCACTTCTTCAAATTATAACTTGTGAAGACATCCCTCATCATGAGGTCGTCTCTCACCCTGGTGTGTCACCACCTTCAGAGATGAATGGCCCATAAGAGGATGATTCAAAAGCTCCCATGGACTGATGATCCCAGCACTATAGCTGCAAGGTCTCTTTTCTTGTCTTTCTGGTCCTGGTGTTCTATGCTGAAAGGACAATGATTATTTCATCAACTCTGGAAGGGAGACATGAAGGATCAGGACTGACAGAACTCAGAACTAGGGAATATAATCACATGTTTTCTAAGGGGGAAAAAAGGAGGCAAACAAAAAAAGTACAAAATAAAAAATTAGCACAAATCTATTAAGCCTTTAAAGAATGTCTTATGAGAAGCCTTGAGGAAGTTATCAGGCATTCTCCATGGCCACTGAGAAAAATAAAATTTGTGTTTTATCTTATCAGGAGAAGATAAGGTCATATACTAAGTAATCCTCCATGACTAGATGAGCATCTTCTTCCAAACAGGTCTTTAGAATGGAAATAATAATAATTTCTTGCTCTGAGCAAGCAAGTGAATGAAATCCCTGAAGAACCTGTTTATCATGTTCCCTGTTCTCCTCATCTTCCAACCTATTTGGGGAAGTCTGACTGCTTTCAGGTGACAAGTGGGTTTGTCCTTGTGTGAACTGCTTCCATCAAACATTGTCACGTGTTGTCTATTTGTACATGCTCTATTTCTTCTACTAGATTGAAAGTTTCTGACGGCAAGAAATATTGTCTTACTTTTGCACGATGGCAAGACTACACTATGGTGATATGAAAGGTTCAGTTCCTAATGTCACATAAGGCAAAAATCTCATCTGGTCAAATCATCCTTGGAAATCTCTTAGGAAGGGGCAAGTTGGAGATCATAAGTCTTTGAATCCAACATGGCCAGGTTTCCTCCAGTGCTGGAACAGGTCAGTGTATCATTAGATCCTTTATTGGCATTAAGCTTTACATTCTACTGGATTTGGTTGACCAGTCCTATATTGTTTGGAAAATATAAATATATACATTAGAATCTCATCAGTGCTACAAGATTTCTCAACCGTGAGAAGGACACAAAATCTGATACTGAATGAGGAAAGAGAACAGTCAAGTCTCTTATCTTATGCTTCCTACAATCAGTATCCCATCAGGAAAACAGAAACCATGCTAAGTGTTTCAAAAGGAGGCAGTTTAATAAAGGGCATCAGGTATACAGTGATTGGAAGGTGGAGAGAGCAAAAACAAACAAAAATGTTGCTCAGGTAACCCTAGTATAGCTTGGGAAGCAGCTACCACTCTTAGGATTGGAGACAAAAAGGGAAGAAATTATGTTATCAAAACCTAGAAGCTTGGGGGAAGGGGCCCCTCAGAGCAAGGGATCAAACCACCAAGGTGCCACTGCATAGCTGGTTCAGGAATCTCTGAGAGGATGTCACACAGTTGCCGCTTGAACTCCAATGGCGAACTCTAAGAGGAAATGTAGCACAATTCCTACTGGTCCCTCCAAAGGGGCCACTGTAGAATAAGCTAGAAATGCTGAAATAAACTGAAATCCTATGTGAGTGTTAATGCTGCAGGGAAGTGGCCCAGAATTGAAAACAGAAAGAGCATCCCTTTTGCCCTATCACTTTTGAATTTCCTGCCACAGCTCAAGTAGGCAGAACCTAACAAGGAGCCAAACAGCAAAGGCGTCTGGGAAGTGCAGTTTGCAGACCCCTGCTCCCAGTGTCACAGAGCAGAATATAAAAGCCTGGGCAAGGGACTGAGAGACTGTAGGCAAAATTTCTCTGAGGCACAAATTCATGAAATGGAATCATGGACAGAATTTCACACCTTATTTATTATATTTTCTTTCATTTGGGGGGAACTGCAGTTGAATTCCAGTGAGTTAAATGTATGCATAATGTGAATTCATTTTTTTCTTGTAACCCATAGTTTATTAGCCCAATACCCTGCTTATAGCATGTGATGAATGGAGATATTGAATGGACAAATGAATGCCTCTTTGGCTTTTTGGTGCTAGGGGGATTTTCTCTGCTTATTAGTCCTGTTTAACCGCCATTGAGAAAGGAGTTTGGAGAAAATATATAGGAACCTAAGGGTAAAGTCTGCTGTAGGCCACTGACACTGCAAATGTACCTATCCAAACCATTCAGATGCTTTCTAGCCCTGGCTATAGTCTCTAACTCTCCACTACCAGTTCACTATGAAAAATCTTTTCTGCAGCTAGCGGCACTTGCATAGCCTAAGAGTGACATCCAGTGGCTTAGAACTTAATCACTTATTGTAATACATCTGGAAATCTAATCAGCTCTCCATGATCAACACAAATAGAAAGCAACATAATATATAAAACCCTCAACAGAAGATGAAACTTAAAATCGTTAGATTTACTTTGGGAGATTATTAAAGTAGATTTGCCTGCATAGTTGTTTGAGATTTCATTTTCAAGTTCATTTGTCTTTTTTTTTTTTGAGTTGGCGTCTCATTCCGTCGCCCAGACTGGAGTGCAGTGGCCGCTCCCGGCCACCGCAGCCTCGACCTGCTGGGCTCTGGCGATCCTTCCGCCTCAGCCTTCTGAGTAACCGGAACTACAGGCGTGCGCTACCACGCCCAGCTTATTTTTTTTTATTTATTGTAGAGATGAGGTTTCGCCTGCCCAGGCAGGTCTCGAACCCGCGGGCTCAGGCAATCCACTCACCTCAGCCTCCCAAGGCGCGGGATTACAGGCTGAGCCACCGAGCCCGGCTTCATTTGTCTTTTTTCCCTTTCTGACCATATGCCTGTTATAATTCTGGTGATGTCTGCTAAAGACATACACTAGTGGGCAGAAAAAGAAACTGGGGACAGGCAGGCAGGACAAAGATTGAAAGAATTAGCTAGCTCTAGACCTGGCTCCCAAGACTAGAAGTTCAATATTGGGGGCCTAAAAGAATGTGGAAAAGTCAGCCTGAATCCAGACTTGAACAAATACCTGAAGGTGTCCAGGCTAACAATAGAGCCTATGCCCAGGGTTCCAGGCAGTGAGGATACTTAGAGTTAGGTGGGCTCTTCACTTATGGTTCTTGGGGCACCAGGCTACTGAAGGAAGGTTCCAAGCCAGCGACTGGGGAAAGGGAGCCTGGGACTCACAAAATGTCAGGGCAGCAACTAAACTGTCTCAAGTTCAAGATGGTACTGCAGTCAATGGAAAGAAATTAAAAGTGATATTTGTATGTGGCTTGGGAAGTCACTTTCATTCTAGTATAAAATAAATAAGTGAACCAACACAAATGTTTTTAATTCTTCTCCCTCTTTCAATAGAATACTCAAACAAACCAGTAATTTCATCATAGCATCTCACACTTAAATAAACTTAACTAGGAAGAAAAATCTCTGTTTAGATGGACTTTAGCTTGAAAAATACTACTAATTCAGAATTCACAGTGATACGAATATGTTCTCCTGCTCAAAGGAATTCTTCCCCGACAAGCTCCTTCCCCATTTAATAATATTTTCCAGAGGCAGACCAGCTAAAATGCATTTATTTGTAAATATATAGCAGTGACTTCAAAGGAAATCTCTTGGTGGCTGTAGGTAGAACTATTCAGACACCTCTTTGATTCAGCTTGACTTAGAAGCAGGATACTGATAGTGAGTTGTGAATATAATTAGTTTAGCTCATGATGTCAATATATGGTAAGAGATTTGTTGTGGCTTCTTTCCATGTAATCAAATCCCACGGGAAACAATGATATGACATTTTTCTGACTATGAAGTCTGTAAGGAAACCGTTTCCACAAAGTTTTCTGGCCTATTACACCAAAGTGATGAGTGAAGTTAGCCTCTCTTATGGAAATTTCCATGTATTTTTTTTAGACCATATGGAAACTGCAAGGCAGAGCTATGAAAATTCATAGATGCTTACAACATCAAAATGTTCTTTTCCTCAGTGAGAATGTTCTATCACAATGACAATGAGGAAGAAGATGATAGTTGATTTTACCTTTTATCAAGACACTTATTTCTGTGGAAAATGGTACCTCTCAGTAATCAAGTGGAAATCATTTCAAAGTCCCAACTCTTAGTGATAATGTTTTAATTAGAGAAAAGGGAAACATCTTAAACTTAAATAGAAGCTAGATGATATGCATCTTTCACCTTTTTCAATTAATGTGACCTAACAACAGCTGGTTGGCCAAGAGAGTGTAAGATAGATATTTCAGCTAAAATCAATATGTCTTTATTGTATTTTTGTCTAATGAATTTTTTCCCAAAAATGCTTTTGCTAGGACACGATATTTTAATAGGAAACAGATCATATGTTTCAAATCTAGTCAATACATGCAAGAACTTTCACTTACCCCCTCTGGCTTATTGTCCATAGGTAGCCTGCCTCTGTGTTTTCCTTATTTAACCTTGTGCATCCTTCTACCAGAAAGGAGACAACAAGAGATGGGGTAAATCTGGGGACTGCTCCAGAACTTGAAATGCCTTTGTGATTTCTTCAGTGCGATGGCAGACGTGGTGATAACAGAAGATACTATTTTTGGAAGACCTTCCAATTCCATTAACTCCATCTCCACGGATGGCCCACATGCGACCACAGCCTACTTGACTGCACTGCTCACTGGCACACACCCCCTTCAGCGGGAAGACTTGTCCTCGTGACCCCCTTGTCACACATGAGTGGGGAAGAATTTCAAAGGGGAGGCTCACAAAAATCTATAAAGAGGTCAAAGTTATCTTTCAGGAATTGACTTTAACTCAGTGATAAGACTTTTGAATTAATTTCTGGCTTCGTGGAGGGTGAGAAGGGTCATTACTTAAACAGGCATTGGAGAGTTCAAATGCAGATAAAAGTATTTGAGGAAGTCGTATGGTATACGTAAAAATGAAAGGTTTGTAACTGAACTTCTCTTATACACCAGATTTAGGACAAATAACAAAATACAGTGTCAAATATGTATTAAAGAACCAGTGGAGCATAGATTGTATTGAGGTATAAACAGAAAGAATATTTGCCACGAAAGCAGAATATAATTCTACCAACAAGTACAACCTATAAGCTTATATTCTGCCTTCTCACAGAATCAGACCCTTATGAAAATGGCCCCTTTATATATCCAGGTGGGGACCTCTCAGGTAGTTCCCAAGACAGAGAAAGCTTCATATTAAATGGGAACCTGTTCACTTCAGAACTAGAGCACTCAGATCCCTCCTTGCATTTACAGTAAATCAAGGTAAAAATACTTGATTACTCAGAAATCCCAGCTCTCTGTACCCAGTTAAGGAACCCATATAAACACTTAATATAGATGTGTGTGACCTTGCACAAATAGTATGTATGCTGAGTTTCAATATTGTTCAAAAAGTGAGTATGTTATGGTGGAAGAGAAAAAGATAACAAGATTAGAAAAAGTAAAATGAGGCAAAGTAAAAATTTTAGGGGAAAAAAAGAGTATGGGCCGATGAGACCTTTGAATAAACAAAATAAGGCAGAGAAGATGTGTTTATATTCTTATGACCACCAGAATAAGCACAACCAAGAGCACTGTGAGAGTCCAACCAAATAAAAAGACCTCAGGAGGTCCCAGTGAGGGGAAACTCCGGTCTGCACTGGAAGTCCCCTGGGCAACAGGATCTCCTCCACATGCTAATTGCATCATTACAAGACAAGTTAAATGCAGATGAAATAAACAGGAATTTGGGGCAGAGCAAATGTGGACTAGCCAACTTCTCCAGGGAGGAGTTTTGGAGGGCCTGTGAAACAGAGGATGAGATCACCATATAAAAGGATAAGCCAGGCTAGAGGGCTCAGACATTTCTCAAGTCCTGAAAACTTGCCTGTCATAGCATGCTCTGAATTTGGACACGGTCAGAGTAAATAATTTACCAAACACTGCCTCCTCCTACCTGAACTGTCACACTTTGCAATGTGCATGTCTTTTGACTCAAAGAATGCATTTTTAGGGCCCCATGTCACAGAAATATTTGCATAGGGACACAAAGACACATAAACAAGAATTTCCAATGCAACATTATTTATGATAGTCAAAAAGTGGAGTAATGCAAGTATCCACGAGTAGGGGAATATTAAACTTAGGAGGAGAATATTAAACAAAGTATGGTGTGTTTATACCAGGAGCACAGTGGTTGGAACAAAGCCTCTAGAGCCAGGCAGCTAGGGTTCACATTGCCATTGCTTACTAGCTCTGTGACCATGGCCAAATTGCGTAGCTTCCCTGTGATTCAGTTTCCCTCAAAGGCAAAGAGGATCAAATTTCCTTCTTTATAGGGCTACTCTAAAAACTAAATGAAGTACCACTCTTTTCTTGAGTCAGGATCTTACTTTGCCACCCAGGCTGGTGTGCAGAGGCACACTTACAGCTCACCACAGCCTCGTCTTCCTGGGATTAGGTGATCCTTCTCTCTTAGCCTCCTGAGTAGCTGGGACTACAAGTGGGTGCTACCACACCCAGTGGGCTCAGTGACTCAGTGGCTCAGCCTGTAATCCCAGCACTTTGGAAGGCTGAGGCAAGTGGATTACCTGAGTCTGCGGGTTCAAGACCAGCCTGGGCAACTTGGCGAGACCTTATCTCTACAATAAAATTAAAAATAGCCAGGTATGGTAGCACATGATTATAGTTCCAGTTACTCAGAAGGCTGAGGCGGAAGGGTTGCTGGAGCCCAGAAGGTTGACACTGGGGTGGCCATGAGTGTGCATGTCACCGCACTCCAGCCTGAGTGAAGGAGTGAAACTCCAACTCAAAAAAAAATATTTTTTTTTGTAGAGACAAGGTCTCACTATGTTGTCCAGTCTGGTCTCAAACTCCTGGGCTCAAGCAATCCTCCTGCCTCGGCCTCCCAAGATGCCAGGATTATAGGCATGAGACACTGTGCCTGACTTTGCTTATGTATTTTGAAATATATATACTTTCCAAAATAAGAAAAGTGGATACATAAATAAAAGATCAACAAGAACAGTGAAAACAAGTCAGCGAGTGAATGTTTGCAGTGTTTCAACAATCTGAGTTTCCAAGGAAAAGGGAGGTAGGAATCCTTAGTTTATGGTTAAGGGTCTAACATGAGGACAGGACCAGGATGCGTCAGGTGAAGTGCTGAGCGCAAAAAACTTAAAGAGCCACTCAATGGCAGGGCTATAACTTGCATAACTTTCAGGCTTGGCACTGGTTTAACATTTCATCAAAAACATTCCCATAGTCAAAGAACCTGCTTTTTAGCAACCAGTATTGCACAAAGCTGGTGCCCTGACTGAATAGTATAGATTTCTTTCTCTCCTCACCTCTTTGTAAAAGATAAAAGTAATAATAACTTAATTGATTTTTAACATCTGGAGTTTAAGATATTCCATGCACAGTTTCACAGAATGCAGACTGAACAAAAGTCTCACTCCTTCTCTAGCTATTCACTCTTCCCTTTGCTAACGCCATTCTGAGAAAAGAGAGGAAATTATTTAGCGGTGGAGGGAGAGCTTCCACAAGTCTTTTAAGTGTTTAAATACTAAGCTTTGAACTCTCACATAGTTTGACAGGAAATTTACTCTCTTCCTTTGGCTAATGTGATATCTGCATAATCATTTGTAAAGCTAGCTGGGGTTAGCAATGTAGTGGGACACTGGCTGGTCCAGTGTGAAATGAAATAACCAAGACTAAATGGTATTTGATTGAAATGTTCCAGTATGGTCCTCCCATTTCTTTATGGAAGATACCCATTCTGATTAATCAATGACATTGCCATACTGTTTGTAAATAATTTTGAATATTATCCCTAGGAAAAGCTAAAACTATGGTTCAATGTATAGTTTCATGCTTAGTTTTCCAGCTGAGCTAATATTTACAGATATTTTAAATGGTAGTTCAGTCCTCTTAACTGGGTAGCATCTTTGAATGACAGCTAACCACTAGATGGGAAAAGTTCCTGAATACGAGACATCAAACTGGATTATCTCCCAAACATCCTGCATTTTTTAAGTACAGGTAGGTATTCGTTACTCATGGGAAATTGATCCCAGATAAAAACCACATGAAACAACATAAAAAAGGAAGCTGAATTTTATATTAAATAAAACAGGAGAAAGTTATTGGGGTTTTATCTTACAGAATGAAAATTTTAAAAATGAGATTACTTCCATTTTATTTTATAATTTATAAAATCTAAGCTATAAACATAATTATCTTCTAATTATTAAGGCAAAAAGGAAATCAATTTTGATTCCTATAGAGAGATAATATTTTGCTAACAAATTTCATGGAAGTGAATCCAATACCCTTTATTTCAAGACTGATTATCTGTGAACTTCTTTGTGAAAATTGGGCATTTGACATTGTTTTCCAAGGTCATCTCTTAATCCTCGGATAGCCAAATCATTCCCCTTTGAAATGCTTTTAATTTTGTGTATTTTGTCTTGGTTTTCATTTGTTAAAATGGCCTACTTTATCAATGGTTTTGAGTAGGAATCAAACAGTTATCCAAAAATCATTTCAATCAGTCCATAAATCATGCTGCTGCGGGTAGACTTCGAAGACAGCTCCCAAGATTGCTGCCCCCTGGTGTACATGAACTGTATAATCTCCTCATGAATGAGAGTGGGAACTGTGAACATGATGGGATAGTCACTCCTGTAATATGCTGTGTTTGTGTGTGTATGCGTGTGTGTGTTTTGAAGATGTGGGGTACAATTCAGGGTTAGGTATACAAATGTTCATTATACCAACAAGGTATCCTGTTGATGAGGTGTGCCCCCCTCCCCTGGCAGTTTCCTATTACTGCCAATCCCACCACCTTCCTCCAACCCCCCGACTCCGTAGTTTTCAACTACTGCCAAACCCTTTCTTATAGTTTTGTAATTGTTCAAGGTCCACTTATGAATGAGAACATGTGATACTCAGTTCTTTGTTTCTGTGATAGATCATTCAGTATTATAGACTCCAAGTCCATCTGATACGTATACACGATGGAATATTACACAGCTGTAAAGAAGGACAAAATTATGAACTTCACAGCAACTTGTGTTTTTTATAAGACTGTTGTAGTAACCTAGAGTAAGATCCCCCCATTGGCCTTGAGAAAGCAATCGGTCTTGTGTGAATTGTCTAGAAAGGGGATCATGTGTAAGGACCTGAAATATTTTCTAGGAGCCGAGAATTAGCCTTGCTGACAACCAGCAGGAAATGGGGGCTTTTGTCATAAGGAATTGAATCCTGCCAATGACTAGTGAGCATGAAAGAAGACTCCGGGACTCAGGTGAGAACACAATCCCACCTAACACTGTCACTTCAGACTCAAGAGACTCATGAGATCTTGAGTAGTGCACCCAGCTAACCCATGCTGGGATTCCTGTCCCATGGAAACTATAAGATTATAAATGTGGGTTGTTCTAAGCCACTGAATTTGGGGGTAATGTCTTATGCTGCTAATGCAGGTAATGTATTAGAAAACTAATACATTAGCATTTTTTAAGTATTTATATGATTTTGTTAAATGTTTGGAGAATTTCTCAATTTAAAAACACTGGCAGAATTGTTGGCAAGATAATTAGGGTAGATAGATTTTACTGTTAAGAAAAATGTGTTTCTGAGTGAGAACAAATTTTATAAATAGTCAGTTTATTATCAAACATTTTATTGGATATTTTAATTCTCTATGATTTTTGTTTCTCTAAGCAACCCTGTAAGAAAAGATACACTTGGAAAACAAGGTCTCATCCCTCACATTTAAGATAGAATCCCTAGCCTCAAAATTTTTGATTTATACTTTTAACAATGGCAAAATAGTGTGTTTGAGAAGAAAAGTAGGGAAAGAAAACAGGACACATTACTAACAAAGAAGCCAAAACCAATACTGACTTAACATAAATGATGAAAGAAGACAATAGAACTTTATATGGAAAACATGGAAAGAGAGTAACAGTCAATTTGTAACTGAATAGCAAACAAAAATTTTAAATCAAGGCAAATTGAGACTTTTTACACAAATAAATATAATTTGTCTTCAAACTCACAGTAAAGAAAATAATATAGTAAGTTACTCAAGTGGAAGAAAAATAATCCCAGACTGTAGCACAGAATGAAGAAAGTAATGAAAAGCAATGATAAATATGCATGTATACATATATATATATATATGTCTGCGTATATATACATATGTAATATATGTGTCTTCATTTTATAAAATAATCATTTATTATGAATTTAAGTCAACAATCTTAAAAGTCTCTCACCCACTCTATTTTTTCTCTTTTTATTTTTTTATAGATTCAACATTTTAATTATTGCATTTCCCTTCTCTATTGCCTTGTTAGCTATACATTCTTACCCTATATTGGTCTTCCTAGAAATCACAATTTTTATTCTTAATGTATTTAAATCTAATATAAATGAGTACCTGGGTCACTTCCCAAGAAATTCAAGGTTGTGAGAGCACTTTAACTCACATATATATATATATGTATATATATATGTATATATACACACACACACACGCACATACACACACACTCACATACACACACACTCCTTTTTCAGTTGGGTTTTCTCTTTTCCTTTATTGATTTGCAGAAACTTATTTTGTCTTTGATATTCTGGATTATGAGTCCTTTATCAGTTTTACATATTGCAAATGTTTTCTCTCATCCCATGCTTTTCTTTTTTACGTGGCTTTATTGAGATGTAATTGACATATAATAAACAACACATATTTAATGTGTACAACTCAGTAAGTCTTGGCATATCTATACAACTGCAGAACCATCACCAGAATCAAGATACTGAACCCTTGCATTGTCCCAAGGTTTCTTCATGTCTCTATGTAATTCAGCCCCCTCACACTCTTTCCTTCCCACACCATCCTCAGGCATCCACTGTATGTTTTCTGTCCTTATAGATTCCTTTGCATTTTCTAAAATTCCAGAGGACTCATACAATGTATGCTTATTTTCACCTGGCTTTTTCACTCAGCATAGTTATTTTGAGGTTTATCCAGGCTATTGCCTCATTCTTTTTCATTGTATTGCTGAGTAGGAGGAACCCATTGTATGAACATACTAAAAATTGCTCATCCAGTCACATGTTGATAGACATTGGGTTGCTAACGCTTAGTATTAGCAGTCTTTTTAACTTTAGCCAGCCTCGTAAGTGTGAAGTGCTATCTCCTTTTTGTCCATATTTCCTCAATGACTAATGTTATTTGCACATTTTTGTGTGCTTACTTGCCAAAGTTTCTGTTTGCATCTTTTATCCATTTTTCACTGACTTGTTTGTCTTCTTCTTATTGAACCATAAGAGTTCATTGTATATTTTTGATACATATAGATACATGGAGACTATTTTTTCCCAATCTGTTACTTGTCTTTCAAATAAAATGTTGTTTTCTTCTTTTTTTCTGTATATCTCAAAAGCAGTAAATTTGCTCTGAGAGTTCGTTGAGTAAATCCCAGAATCTGAGCTCAATTGTTTATGCTGTTGTTTGAACAAGAATAATTAATTTTCTGTGATTCTCAGTGAAGTATTTACACAACACCTCCCTGATGTCAAATAAAATACTGTCTAGAACAGCACAAAGGGCTTTTAATTCATTGTCATGAAGTTGTTGACTTCATAACACAAGACTCTTGAAAGTAGTGAGTTGTCATCCTGGATGTCTGTAACTGATTTAAAGTTCAGAAGTTATCAGCTTTAATTAATAAACTGAACTTGTCCTCCAAAAAACAGTTTCAGGGACTGTCAAGAAGCAAAGACACATCTCAATGTGCTATATTTAACTTGAGACTGCTGCTGATGCTTTTAGCTAAATTAGGCCTGTCTGAAAGCAATTCACTTCATTACCAGGGTCCTGCAAATTTTCATCTGCAATATCACTGATTTCATACCTGAGTCACATAATTGTCCTTTGATATTTAGGCAGTGTCCAAAAAGTCCTTTCAAAACCAACTCAAAGTATTTGCTGTCACATCAATTGCAATAATATACCTGTAGAGAGAGAATCAGAGGGGAGAGCAAGATGAGAGGGAAGTGTCCTTCAGGGACTGAGTTCTGTAAGGCAGAACAAGATAACACTGGGGGGAGGGGGGCGGCTTGTAAAAAACTCTTTCAGGAGAAAAATCCACTTTCATAAAAGGCACAAATCCATTTTTATGTAATGGCACTGGGCAGGATAATCATTGGAAGTGTAATATTAACTGGTGAGTTTCTCCTCCCTGCAGTCTTCCTTGGTTGGTGCTCACTGCTCATGGGCTAGGTACCTAAAGCAACAATGCAAATAGTGACAAAAGAATCGATCTCTTGGCTTCCAGGCTTTAAAAACCAGGGACTAGGCCTAAAGAGAAAATGAGTTTCTTCCTCCCCACATCCACTTCCCCTCCTTCCCTGCACTCTGATATTCTCTGATATTCTCAGTCAAAGGAGATAAAGAGCCATGATAAGAGCAATGGGAGTTCAGATTGGACACTAGATTAAAAAGGAAAAAAAATCTAAGAAGGACATCACTGGGACAACTGAAAATTCTTGGATATGTATGTATATTAGTAATTGCACTGTATCAATATTATATTCCCAAATTTGAGAAGGTAGAAGAATGCCTTATTCTTGGGAAATAAATGGTAAAGTATTTCAGGGTGAAATGTTGTGATATAGGTAACTAGGTCCATTGTTCAGGTAAAAAAAAGTGTGTGTGTATATGTAGAAAGAGAGGAATAAAGCAAATGTGGTTTAAAAAAAGTTAACCATTGCTGCATCTAGATAAAAGTATACAAATATTCATTTTATTAATCTCAAATTTTCTGAAGGTTGAATTTTTCAAAGTTAATTACACTTTCTGAGATGGGAGAAAAAAAGAATCAGAAAGGAAAGCAAAATAAAAAGAGAGGCTGGATAGAGACTCTCAGCAAAATGGCCAGTGTTTGTTGCAAAAGAAGTGATTAAAATGCCCAGGTATATTAGGGAATATGATAGTCCTGAGGAGTTGGCCCCAATTTCCACCTGGATTTGTGGGAGGCAGCAATCTTGCCTGGAGGAATAAGGTAAGGAGGGTCACATGGCCGGGCTCAGTGGCTCAACCTCTAATCCCAGCACTTTGGGAGGCCAGGGTGAGTGGATTACCTGAGCCTGAGGGTTCGAGTCCAGCCCAGGCAACTTGGCGAGACCTCAGCTCTACAATAAATAAAAAACTAGCCAGGCGTGGTAGTGCATGCCTGTAGTTCTGGCTATTTGGAAGACTGAGGTGGAAGGATCACTGGAGCCCAGCAGATCAACACTAGGGTGGCCGTGAGTGTGTCACTGCACTCCAGCATGGGCAATGGAGTGAGACTCCAACTCAAAAAAAAAAAAAAAGGAGGGCTGCATGGTGTGTTGAGGCCAAGAAGGCTTAAGGCAGCCAAACATGTCAGCCAAGGCAGAGTAGAGCATAGAACTTTGCCTCATTTCCTGTGCTGCAGAGGGATTCGTGAATTGCTGGCAGTGGGTTCATCTTCTTGGTGCCATGATACTACCTGTCTCTCCAGAGGAAAGGAAAGAAATGCTCAATTTGCTGAGTTTAAACCTGTAAAGACCAAGTTCACTGACAAGTGACTAATTTTATTTTTTATTCTATTCTACAGAACAGGGGCTTGATATTGACGTGAAGTTTGGTGCCTTTAAAAAAATAGAATGCTACATTTCTTGTATATTCATGTTTTTTTGGCATGAGAGTCTATGCCCCCAACAACGATATTGTCTCTCTAACAAACAAACATTGCTTGAATGGTAGTAATTTATTCTCAACCTTGGACATTGGTAATTTAATCTGCATTCTGTTCCCAAAGATCCCCTGTGATCAGTATTAATGGACTGGGGCAAGAAGAGAGAAGAAGGTGACTTCAAATTAATGAATATCAAATATGAGGACTCAGCTTTTTGTATTCCAGCAGTCAAATTCCTCTTCTGGGAAGTGCTTCTCTGTTGAAATTTTAAAAAACACTTTTAAAGTGACCAATGCTTTTGGAAAGTAGTATGTGGAAAGGTTTTCTAAAATCCAAATCCAATTCTGGTGATTACATAGTTGTTTCTTTAAGCTCAGGCGAGGTACCTTGTACGCTCATAGAATTTTGGAAGACTTTACAGTTATAATTATCAACTTAAATCGTGTTTTAAATGTCAGGCCTCTTATAAAAAACAGAAATATTCCTTGTAGTCTATGTCATTAAGCTGGATTTTTACTTGGCAGCACTCAAGGTGGGGATTTTTGCAACATTAAGATAACAATCTCTTCTCTATAGATTTTTAGTACCCCAGGGATTCAAAGATCAAGTTGCTTAGAGACCCCATGGAATTTGCAGAAAAAGCAAACTCTAATCTTGACATCTGTAATTAACGTTTTTATCTTACTCTGAAAGTTTAGTTTGCTGGCAGCTTAGCTGCTCTTTGGAGCTGAATAAGAATCTTGCTACACTATATCCCACACGACTTTGTATCTCCAGGGTGAGGAGCTTTGAGGCTCTCCCTGGGCTTTTCTCTCTTGGACTTGGTGTCAAGTTCTTGCTCCTGTTATGCAGTGGGTGTGTATGCCCAGGTTTCCTTTCGTTCAGTCTTGCTGCAGATTTCCTTAGCTAGACTAACACTCCCCTGGCTTCCGATGTTTTTCATATTGGGGTCACAGACCAATGCATATGCATACACTGAGCACAGGATAACTGAAGGTTGTGAAAATACCTGTTTAACATATTTTTCAGTGAAATGTGAAAATGTCTATATAATTCTGGTACAATTAAAGCATATATATTTTCGTCAGCAAACCAGACCATTAACCACTGAAGCAAAAACAAGTTAAATAAGTCTGAACTATATGTGTACACAAATACACACAAATAAGAATTTTATTGTGACTGAGGCATGTGTCAACTCTAATTACTCCAACATTTTCCCCACATATTTATATTGTAACTCTTTGGACTGAGGTATACAGGGACTTGGCTAACATAACAATAAAAATGAAAAGAGAGAATCCATCAACCACCTCACCCTCAAAAGACAAAACCTCAGGAGTCAGAATTTAGCCTGGGCAACATAGTGAGACTCCATCTCAATATCTAACTAACCAAATAGAATAGATTAGAGTAGAATACATATCTTGTGGATGAGGATCTATATTATATCCTCGGCTCCACCTACTTCCTTTTTAGACTTCATTCTAAAACAGTATGATACCACTGGAATCCATTTTGGAAATGTGAGTGGCAAATCTAGCCCCATTAGCTATAAGTGATATAGAAATCCCAAAAATATGTTCCAGCAGGGCCTGAGCTGGCCTTTTAGACAAAAATAATGAGGTCATTGCTGTGCTAGCTGCCATAGACTCACACATCTCAGCCTGTATCAGTGACCAAAATCATTCCACAAAATGACTCTTTAAGTGCCTATGATGAAGAACAGCTACTAGGACACCCAGGCAAGCATTCTTACATTCGTATCTTCTGTGAATCCATCAACCAGCAGTTCCCATGCTCAGAGTAAGGAGCAGACATATTTCTTGTCAGGCAGTTTATCTACTGAAATGCTGTAGAATGTTCTTTATCTATCATCTTGTACTTCATCTAACATAACTCTTATGGCTTATGACTTGTTGGCAACAGAAATAGCCACCTGAAAGTGTCCCCAAAGTTATGATGCTGATAGAAGAAAATGACCATTATTCATAGATCCTTGCGCTATTTATTCTTCCTAAGTATTAATTTTTTATGTAAAAAGAAGGAATTTAACCAGATGAACCCTAAGCTTTAATTTTAGTCCTCTAGGATTCTATAAAAATGATTCAAACAATATATCTTTGCAAGGTTAGATATAAAACATGTTTAAATGCAAGAAAGAATAATATCTGAGCAGTTTAAGCATTGTATCCGTTGGGAATATGCTTGGCTGCAACTAATGAAGAAGTTAATAGTAACTTAAGCAAATATGGTTTTATTTGTTCCACATGATAAGAAGCCTGGAGGTAGGCCTTCATTGTCCTTGGTTCAGCAGCATCACTACGTTGGGGTCAGCATATCTCTTGATCTTTCCCTTATCTTGTAGCCTCAAGTTCACCAACTGGTTGCCACAACAGCAAAAATCATGTCCTCATAACTGGCTGAAGAGCTAGAAGATTAATGGAGATGGGAGCAGTGCCAGCCAGGTTTGAGCTTTCTCTTAGGGTGGGGAGGGAGAGTATTTTATAGAAGCTCCCACAGAGGCCGACTCCTTTGGTCTTATGTATCACATGGTCAACTCCAGATTCAGCATGGCTGCCATCTTGCTTCTCCAGTCTGAAGAGAGGAGATCCCAGTCTCTTGACTGGTTCTTGAGTCAGTCAAGCAACTGTGCCTATTACAATTATTTAAGTATTATATCTTCATATCCACACACATCTCTTTAATTACAACTCCCAGGATAGATACCTAGGGTTTCACAAAATATAAACATAGAACCCACATTAAACTATAGAATAATTGAAATTTGTGAAGGTATTGGCTTACAGGGAATGTTAGCAGGGAAAACCAATACCAACTGAGTCAAAGAGAAATGTGTCACCATTTGCCAAAACAAATTAAGGCTAAAAGTTGGCTGGTTCTTAAAAAATGCATTTTCTAATTATAAAAGGAATGCAAACTTATTGAACAAGAATTTTAGATTGCAGGTAATTATAATGAAAAAAGTGAAAGTCATCTGAAAGCAACCCTTGATATAACATATTTGGTATATGCCCTTTCAAACATTTTTCTAAGCATTCTACATATGTTATTCTTTCCTTTACTCTGTTCTTTATGCAATTATGCCAGGTTCTTCTGAAATCTGTATTCTTCTACTGAATATATCCTTGTCACCCCTATTCATATGGTTGCTGTGTTATATTCCAGGATGAAGTATCAATTAAGAGCACAGACTCAAGCCAGACTGCCAATACAGCTATTTGCCAGCGTGGCAAGTGACTCAATCTCCTTGTGGCTCAATTTCTCCATCTTTAAAATGAGGTAATAATACTATCTACACAGAGTATTGTTGTGAAAATTAAATAAGTTAATTCCTATAATACACTCAGTATACTGACAGGCAAATAGTAGTACTCAATAAATGTCAGCTATTTTTACTGTATGGAAATATGTGGAAATACTGGGATCTCCACTATCCCTTTTATAATGTTATTAGTCCTGAATTAGTGGATATTAAAATTATTTTATTTATTATTTTATTTTTTGTGTATATACATAACAAGGCTGCTTTTATATTTTATCATTTTTTAATTATAAAGTTTAGAAAATGAGAACAATGTAAAACTAGTGGGAAATTTGACCTTACAATTATTTTTAAATATTTCATTTTATAAATGACCATTAATATCCTTACAAATACATTTTTGTCCAAGAATGTCCTTAGAATACATTCCCTCAAGCATAATGCCAGTCCAAAAAACTTTCATACTTTACATTTTGATACTTATTTCCAAAGTGCTTTTTAGAAGATGTGTTACAGGTCAGGCAGGGAATGCTTATTTTGTGTACAAGAATGCATGTTTTTTCATATCTTTTCCAATGCTAGATATAAATTTTGCTAAACTAATTAGTGAAAATTCTCATTACTCTTCTAATTTGCATTTCTTTGATTAGTAAAAAGGTTTAAAACTTTTTAAACGTATTTAACTGTTTATATTTCTTTTTCATGAATTGTTTGTCCTAATTTATTTTTCGTTGTTGGTATTGTTGATCTATAAGCCCTTTAAGTTGAAGATTTCCAGTGGCAAAAGTAAGTTCAAACAATTTTCCAAGCATTTCATCCTGAATTTTCAATGAGTGCTACCAAATTTTTCTCAGCTGGAAAGAATCCAGTCAAGAGGAATTTTCAACCTGTGTGAGATGTATGTCTCTTTAGGAAAATCTATAAAAAAGGACACGGTAAAAATATAAAGAAAAAAACAAGAAGAAAACTATTTAATATGAGAATGAGTTATCTATTTAATTACTTTTATTTTGATTATATTTGATTTGACTTGTTATTATTTCTATCTGTCCTGAATTGCCAGGGACAAAGAATGAGATTCTACTCATTTTGCTAAGTATTCTTGGCGTACATTTTTGGAGGGAATATAAGTCATATAAGGCAGCTTTTCCAATAATTCACTACTTTAGCATCACTTGAAGAGCTTAAATATTTGATTTTGGAGTTCAATTGTTACACTAATGAATGAATCCTTATGAAAGCTTTTAAAGTTACAGACTGGATAGCTGTATCTTTTAAAGGCCCTTCCCAGGAGATTCTTACACATGTCAATGTTGAAAGGACTTAGTAACTTTAATTCATTCGATTTTCATCCATTTGTTTGAAAAAATTAAAATAATTACTAAGCACCTACAATGTGCCAGTCACTGTTCTGGAGATACTGAACTAAACAAACTCCATGTTCTAATGGAGCTCACATTACAATGGTGGAAGTTAAACAACAAACAAATGTGTGCTTATTATGCAAAGTTGTAAGTGCTATTACAAAGAATAAAGCAAAGTAAGAGGACATAGAGTTATGTGGGGTGGATACTTCTTTAGATTTATTAATAAGAACTTTCATTTGTCTTTTTTGTAAGCAATAAATTTACCTTAATATCAATCTTAAAAGCATTCCAGTTTCTCAGTTCACCTGACTTTGGAATTGACTTTCTAGTCCTCAACATATCCTTGCTTTCTTTCATCCTCATCTATTCCTGAAGACTATGGGCCCCAGGGGGGTATTATTAGCAAGAGATGGACTCAATTGTCAAGGGACTGGCCATCTCCATCATTAAGATCATGATCAAACTAATGTGTTGCAAACAGCATAGACAGCAATCAAGTCATAGTAAAATGTGAATCGAGGCAACAATCTACCTAACCCTAATAAATTATCCGTTGGCGTCTTCAAGAAATGCACAAGCCGAGTCATGTGGCAGCATCCAGCACATCGGACAGCGCCAGCAGCATGGTAAGCTGTGGCTGCTGGGAGTTCTGCTGGAAGCTGCCAACTTCCTAGGCATTCTATTGCTCAGCACTTGGGCTAAAGGAGGGTCTAGGGGTGGGAGCTGAAAGCTTTGAAAGATCTCAAAACAAATCTGGTTAAGCCAAGAAACTTTAAGACCCTAAACTGAAATTCAGCCAGAAACCTATACCAGCAGTTCCTCTTCTTTCAGAAGTAGTTGAAACAGCAATGGAAAAACAGCATAAATAGATTATTTGGCAGTTAGAGTTCACTATGTAGCCTTGGGGTTCAAGTAAGGTCTGCTCAACTCAGATGAGAGCATCTTAACTGGTATCCATGTACTGACTGGTCTATGACCCTTCTGTGACTTATCGCGTGCGCACACATGTGTATGTGTGTGTGTGTGTGTGTGTGTGTGTGTGTAGCAAGTGGGCTGTGTACACACACATTTGTTTTTTTTTCTGGGAAGTTCTATCAATTTCATCAGATTCTCAAAGAAGAATGTACTCCAATAAAGCTCAGATACTATTATATTGGATCAAAGATCAGCATGCTTTGGCTCTTAAGCTGGATTATCTAATTCAGCCACAGAAGGTTCCTGGTTAGGATAAATGCCATGGAATAGTATTTCCACACGGACCTTAGCTACTGACTTCCTCAGAGTTATAAAATATCTCATGCCTTGTGAGCTCAGCCCTTTAGACAGGTTAGTAAAAGTTTCATGTTCATTATGTATTAAGGTCTATGTTATTTATTTAAAAAACAGATCTCTATGTTAGGTATCTTTCAATACATAATACTTAGTGGTGCTATTTACCTATAACTCTGTAAGGTTAGCAACATGGACTGGGTTCAGCTGGACAATTCTTTTGCATATGAATTACAAGACCTGAGTTTTAAAATCTTATAACATCATGTTTGCTACATTCATTAGTCAAGGTGTGTCACAAGGTCAGCCCAGATTCAAGGAGGCTGAGAAACAGACGCCACCTCCTGATGGGAGGAGCCACAGTCACATTGCAAAGGCACTGCACACAGACAAATCATGTGGCCATCTTTCTTGAAAACAATCTACCACACCTGCATGCTGAAGAATACATGGTTCAAATAACATGTCATCCCAGAAAAATACTTGGGGGGAATAGTTGAAACAAAAGTGGCAAAAAGTGATCATTGTTAAAACTTGATGATGGGTACATGAAGGTTATTTACATGTCTTGCTATTTTCATGTGTGTTTCTATTTTTTTAAGTTTAAAATTAATAAAACCCAGGCTCCCAATTCTCTCCTCCTCATTTCACATATGTGGACACTGAGACACAGAGCAGTCATGTGATTGGCCATTTCTAAGTTTCCTTACATAGTGAAAATAGCTAATATTTACAAAAGACATACAATGAGCCAACACCTTTTCTACCACATTGTATATCGTATCTCATTTAATCCTCATAACACCATGCATCAGGTGGCATTATTACCTCCATTCCTAAGATGACAAACACTAGAAAGCTGCCAAGGTTATAGAATAAGTAGTAAAAGCATGACTTGGATCCAGGAAATGTGGCTTCAGAGCCCCTTCTCGATAAAGAAGAGAATCTGGGTTTAGAATTGAGCTTTGTGTGGCTCCAGTGGCAGGACTTCCTCTCCCATGACACTAGGCTGACACTTTCAGTGCTGGGTGCTTCCCAGGTCATGGTCCTTAAGTTCATTACCTGTCTGAGCTTCCCCTCCCAGGACCCTGTGAGTACCCCACACTCAATACGAGATCTAGCTAAATTGTACAACCCATTTCCATAGGAGGAACTCCCCTATTTTTCTCTACTAAACAATATAACCTATCTGTAAGTGCTTTATAAACTATAAGGTTATATGGAAGGTTTGCTTATTCTCCAACTTAAGTAGCATTCTAAACGAACAACTATTTGAAAAATTACTTTTAAAGACTTTCCAAAGAAGTCAAATATTTCGGTGAAGTTCCCCTTTGGAATTTTCCTGCAACATCTACAACTACAACATCTACAATGTTTTCTGATGCTTCATATATTTTGTTTCAGGGTGAGAACTGCAGAGTGAGAAGCAGCATCGTAGGGGGAGATGCAAGAAGACTCATGCATGAGGGGGGATTTTGGCATCCAAGTTTGTTTCCAAGATGACCTGAATGAACTGAGATACTCCATGCCACTTCTAAGTATTCCCTGTTTATGTGTCAGGGCCTCAGTTATTCCAGCCTGGGGCCATAGCTCATCACGCCTGACTGGAGGAAGTGAGAAAGTGCAATTTACCAAAATACTTAGCAGGAAAGCTAGAGGCTAGATTTCACTCCCATGCATGGGAAGTGTCACTAGGCATTGCCTGAAGGGCTCTTTATCTAACACCATCAGCAGCAGTGCCACATCTTAACATCAACAGGAAGGTCTACAATGCAGATTAGGGGTCTATGTGTTTGTGGGTATGTATGTATGAATGAGGCCAGACTTACCTAGAAACATAACATTTAAAAGGGAGCATTTTCTCTAAGAGTTAGCTGCTGATACCAAAAACTTGCCGCAATATGTTTTTGAGATTCAGAAATGAAATTGTTTTTGTAGGTTCCTAAAATATTCTTTTGTAAGATAAACTTGGGTCCCCTCCATGCAAAAAGGAAAGTGAATGAAATAGTGCCTTTCTCATATACAAAAAACATTGATCTACTTGTCAATAGTCTTCTTGCAAGCATCCCAGCTTTGCAGAGAGGACATTAAAGGACTGAATACATTAATTGAGTGATTGACATTGAGCTATGCAATGTTTTCTGATGCTTCATCTCCTTAAGAAATCAAATCAAGGAACCTGAGAAAGTAGAATCAGCTAATTAGAAAACAATATTATATATGTGCATATACAAATGGGGCGGCAGAGAAGAGACACAGAGAAAGAAACTCTTTACAGACAAGCTCCTTAATCACCCAGGTCTCAGTCGATTACAATAACACATAAAGCAGTCAAATATTTAATAAAAACACAGTTGGAACTTGACCTCAAGCACACATAGGTGCATGGTATGTATCAGGTTTCCCAGAAACAGGAGTCATAAAAACACATTATTTATAAAGAAGTATTTTCTCTTCGTGTCCAAGTAAACTCTTCCCTTGGTAACCGCACAGCTGTCGCCTTTAGGAGAGAGTTTGGGTGCAGGTGCTAACTTTCCTGACTTTAAGTTCCCTAAAACTAGACAAAAGTAAATCAAAATTTGAATTCTCCTTAGCTTCCAGGATTTCAGAGGAAATAAAAGTCCATATTAGAATATTGGGCTAAGTTGGTTAGCCGGTTACTGTGAATGGATCATAAATGAGAGCATTGGAACTGCTGGGATTTTCATTTTAAAGTCGGTGCTTCTCAGCCTGGAATGCGCTCTAGGTCACAGCCCTCAGCACATGCCCCTTTGCAATCACAGCCACCGGACATTTTTCTTTTACTGTGGGAAAGTGTCAAGTCCTTTCTGTTTGTGTGTGCATATTTGAGTCACAGGAAATGGTCTTTACATCTCACTCACAGGAATGAATGAGGTGTGAGGATATTTTAATTTCACACAAATGCTTCATGTCTTTATCAGACTGGATTTGCCTTTGTTTCTTTTATATAACTGCTTAAAAATGCTAACAATTATAAAAGTGATGTGGATTCATTATGGAAAATGGACACACAGATATGAAAGGAAAGATGTGGGGGAGGCCATCCAAAGTCATGCAAAGACAATTACTTACCATCTCCCGTTGTTTGAAGCTTTTCTTAAAATATAAATTATACATTTTCATTATTAAGGGTCATCTGTATATTTTCAAGAAAAGTGCCTATGAATTGACTTCCAATTTCATCACAAATAATTCTGATACTGATAAAATAAATATAAAGTTATGACAATATTATTTTATTATAAATAATGCTTATTGCAATAAATAGTAAACAAGACTGAAAACTGATCATTGGAGACAACAAATAGAAATAACACTGGCCTGGGCTAAAGTAAAAAGAGATAGGTTTGGGTCCCAGCTGTGACAATAATCCATAGAATTTATCAAGAATAAATAACTTTACCCCTATTAAGTTCAATTTTATCTGTAAAATGAAAGGATCAAATTTTATTTCTAAGGTATCTTCTAGAGTTAACTCTGACACCAAGTCTAGCAGAGTCAACAGTTGAGTACTTCTTTGCTTGATTTTACCTGTTCAGGCAACCACTTCTGAATGTCCAAATTACTAATTCCATTTTTCATTTATAGATAAGCTTCTCCAGATGATCACTTTCCAATATTCCTCAATGAAAACACAGCCAAGAAGAAAACCAACTTAAGAGTTATTCTGTTGGTCATAAATTTATTCACTCTCTAAGCAGACTAAATTGAAATACAACAGAAATGACTTTTCGAGTTACAATACAGTCAAGTTCTTTCCTCAAGCAGAATAGCAGATAATCTATAACAATATTAAGAACTCCATTTCTGTAAAAGAGAAGAATCATAGAATCAGCTTGGAGGACACTGGAGTGATAATGTAATCTAATCTTGCCTCACAGCAAGGATGGCAAATTCAAATATATACAGGAACCACACATGCAGGTAATAGAAATCTCTCCATATAGCTGGCCCATTTCATTGAATGAGTGAACACGGTGATAAAATGACAGGTGCTGTGGTGAACTGGAAGGAGCATACCCAGTACAAAATACCAGGATCCACTGGATTGTTGACTGAGGCATGTGGGCACAGGACAGCCAAATCTCCTGATTTTTCAATAAAAACTGGCAATCCAGATTGTTTGTGTGTGTGTGCCTATGCACATGTGTGCGTGTGTGTGTATGTGTGTGTATGTGTGTGTGTGTGTGTGTGTGTGTGTAAATTCCCAAGTTTCTAATTTTAACACAAAGGTTTTTTCCCCTTGCATGGTGTGTGGGCCAAATAGCACAACAGTAGGCCACTAATTTGCAGACCTCCAACTTAATAGAAAAACCAACTTCCTCCATTTTCTGGAACACATGCTGCATAGACATACAACTGAAACATTCAGGCAGAATGTGGAAGACAAGCCAATCATCTGGGGAAGGGAGGACTAGCCCTACATTGTAATAAAACAACCTCCACATTTAGACACAAGGAGATACATTTGGAAAGTATTTCTCCAAATAGCTTCACATTTGTTCACCTATAATTAAAAGAGCTGATGGTAATTGGATTGTTTTATCCATAGATGAATAATCATGCAGCTCTTTGCTTTTCGGAGTTGGCACACAAAAACAAAATAAAACAAACAAACAAGCAAAAAAACCCAAACCAAATTGACCCCTTTTAAATGAACTTGGTAAAAAGCCTTATTACCATTATATGCAATTTCCTTGAATTCAGGTTGAGCAATAAAATTACCCCAAAGCCTCCCAGCCCCCTCTAGCCGAAGTGAGAAAGGAGGAACTCTACTGAAAAAGATATTCCGAGGCATTGCTAATGTGTTGAACCTTAAAACACATACCCCTCCCTGTTGTTCCTATAAAAACATCTGTGCAAAGTGGGCCCAGCTGGCTTGCAAATATGTTCCATGATGCAGGCCGGCTTCCAATCCCTTCCTGTCACCCTTTGTCTCATCTCCTTTCTGCCAGTGTGCATTTCCCCTTTAAACATCTAATGCTTAGTGAAAAAAAAAATCAATGTTAACAGGTTAAAAGTTAATGTGCTTCACCTGTTTCACCTCCTTCCATTAGTAAACTTGGACCCTCAAAGGGGGATTTGACATATTACCTGTTTGCCTATCTCCTCCATGGAGGAAATTATGAGGGGGTGCTCGAGAGTTATTCATCAAAATGTCAGGCTCCAATTTGGTAAAATCATTATAACACCTGTTTTCTGGGAATTATCGTGAAATCTCACTCCCTGTCCTTTTGTAGAGAACCTGCTGTTGGCCAAGAAATACACCCACCCACGACTTTTATTTACAGTTCAAGGCCTATTAGGGATGGTGGGGAGGAAGGAAATTTCAGAAATCAGCTAGTGGTGAACAGTCCTTAGAGGCTGAGGCAGAAAGGCATCCAGACTGCCTGGGATGCCTCCTGAGATCAGGGGGTTCTTACAACATTGCCAGGGGCTTCCAAAGTTTCCATTAGTTCAGACTTACTATGAGAATAGTTCCACCTGGAAACTATCGCAACTATAGCCAAGGCAGCAAGCATCTGATTTTCAGATAGATATTAAGAAGAAATAATGTGCAAAGAGGGAGGGAGCAAGTCTGAGGTGCTTGAAATCATCAAAAAAAGCTCTACATGGCAAAATGGCGATTCCTTTCGGAACCCAGAGCTAGGGTGCCGGGACCAAAGCCTAGACTCAAGAATCAGGTCTTCACCTCTTTCCATATTTTATTGACATACATAGTGACATCCCTCCTCTCCTGTACTCTTCCTGTGGATCACACAATGGCACCCTAAACAAAAGGAAAATATGGGTCTTCTTGGCTCACCGGGGGATTTTAATCAGATTTTAACTCCCAAACTGCTGATGGTTTTTAACCTACTGCCTTTGCAGCAAGAAGGTAAGTGCTAAAAGATAAGCTACAAACCCTGAAATTCAAGGGATGGTGCTTTCCCCAATGCAAATTCAGCTGCTGACTTTCACAAGGGTAAGACCACTCTCCCGCCAATTAGTGTTGCCAGAAGTAGCAAATACAATGATAGGGTGCTAGTTATGTTTGGACTTCAAGTAACAGCAAATAGTTTTTATGATACATGCCAGATATTGCATGGCCATTTTACATGAAAAGATATTCAGTTAGCTGAAATCAAATTTAACTGGGTATCCTGTATTTTGTCAGGCAATACTGCTAACACAGATTCTGGAAAATGGTTGGACTTTATAGCCTAGTGAATTGAAGAAGAAAATTCATTCAACAAAGTCAGTGAGCAGAAATTTTAAAAATGTATAAGGCTCTTAACTGCCAGAAAAATGTGAAACATCCACCGTATCTTACCTCCTTCTATGATCGGCTAGTCTGGTGATTCTCCATCGTGACTGCCTGTTAGAGCCACTCAGGAAACAGCTAAACGTATCTGATGCTTACACCCTGCCCTAGACCTGGTGAATCAGAACAAGGTTTTTCAAAGACGTCCCATGATTCTAATGAGCAGTTTGATTAGGGAACATTGAGCTAAAGAGGTGACAAAGAACAGCTGAAGTGTAGTAGAGAATGGATGAAGTTTTAATTCAAGGTTTCTAAACTTTGCTGCACATTGGATACACCCAGAAATTTTAAAAAAATCACTGATGCCTGGCACCCACCCCAGACATTCCAATTTAATTAGTGCTGGGTACAGCCTGGGCATCAGGATTTGTAAAAGCTCTTCAGGTGTTTCTAATATAGAACAAAGTGTGAAAACCACTCTTCGAACCTAATATACCTCCGTTTCTTAGGATGAGAGCAGCACTAATTACTTTTGTAGGAGTAGGAATGAAATCTGACCCTCTGGCCATATTGAAAAATAAATTAGATGTTACTTTTTAAGCCTATTTTTCCCATGTTGGCTTGGAGATTTAAACCTTATGAATGGGATATTGTTTTCAAGAACTTAACTCTGGCTCTGCTTATAGGATGCTTATTAATCCTTTTGCCAGGAGTTTTATAGATGAGAGAATGATAGTCACCCAAGACTCTGCCATAACTCCTTGCCTTCAATCAGATATAATAGTAATAATGATCTCACATCCATGCAACTCAGAAGCCATACTTTGTTTGTATATAGAGATTGCTCAATGTACAAACTGCTGGATAGACATGAAAAAAGGGGGGAGTTGTGATGCCAACCTCCAGACTAACTCAAAGAAGAAAAAAAATAATCTGGGCCTTGCTAATACAAATATAGTCATAAGGGTTGCTGACCTTTCTTACAAAGTGCTAAATGCACACTGGTCCCTGGAACTGTTAGTCCTCCAACATTTAAAAGGTTACTCACCCCTGAGAGATTATTCGGTCCTGATCTAACAGAGAATGCAAGAGCATGACTTGAGTGCCAAAAGCCGATAGACCCTGTATTTCCAAAGAAGCATGCTTTGTGGGAGGATATGGGCTTTACCCCAGCTGCTTGGGTCATCTGAGAGCCAAAGAAAGATATGGCTGTCAGAGAAGACACCTGATGGGTTCCAGAACTTCAGTTTAGAAAAGTATTTCACAAGACTGAACAATTTATCAAAAGTGGCCACAGACTGCCAGCAGCATGTGATGTGTTGTGGGCGAATGGATGGAATCCATTTGTGATGGAGCCAGGGTCCCAGCATCCTCCAGGTAGTGGAGGGGTAAACAGAACCAGTAACACGATAATTAATACAAAGAAAGGGGCACATTTATTGTCAGGGCCACCTCAAATTTAATCACCATGATAGGAAGAAAGGGAGAGTTTTACTGTCTGTATAGGGTATTTCAAGCCCACAGAACACTTTCTTACTCCTCATATTTTGAGAAAACTTTGGGAATATAAAATTGTCTTTTAAAAATAAACATTTAACATTTCTCATGACTGTGCTTTAGGCCTTCTTACATGCTTAGTTGATCATTTCATAACTAAAAGACTTTAAGGATTACTGGAATTGTACACTGTTTTTAATATTTTCCAGTTTGGAAAATTAATGGGCCAGATTTGTTTTGGAGGAGATACATAAACCAGTCCATGACATGATAAAATATTAGGAAAACATGTGTTTTAGAACTACAAGTTCATCAGAGGTAGCTCTTCTTTTAAGAGAACTTAATACGTGAAATTCAGTATTTACACAAAAATGAACATATATTTAAGCCAAGGATTCTTTGCTTTGCAGACCTCTCCAATAGGGTTATTTTACATACCAAGTTCCCCAGAACATTTAAAATGCTTGAACTGCAGAGACTACATCAATAAATATTCAGTAAAGAAATAATGGTTCAAGTGAGGGACACCTATATTGCCATAGGTGAATAAAGCAATTAAAATTTTGGAGGGTATCAAATGCCTAAACTACTTATTTGGTATACTGCCTCTGGGACATTTACTTTATTTTATGTAAACCGATTAATAAATGTTCAGCATTTTTCACTTGGGATTAGCATGCAATTCTTTTACATGTTACTTTGATCTTGCAAAGAGATCAAAGAGTTTATAGATTTCCCCATTTAAATCAATGAATTTCATGTAATGCTAGTAATTTGAGTGTGAATTTTTTTCACTCATTCATCAAACTTGACTTTTAGTATCTCTCATGTCTCTATACTTTCTGGGAGAAACCATTGTGAGAAAGACATATATAGGCCTCTTCTAGCCTCAAAGAGGTTACAGTTTAGTGAGGAAGGCAAACATAAATTACACAAATCACTACAATTACAGGTGTTCAGAAGCATAAGAACAAGATGCTATGAACTGTATGTGTGGGAGATATCCTAGGCGAGGAATTCATAAGACAATGCTTTTAATAATAAAAGTTCCAATTTATTGACATGATGCTAAAAGTGCAATTTATTGACATGATGCTAAAAGTGCTTTAAAAGTGTTCGTGACAATCACAAGGCTAGACATGGTGGCTCATGCCTATAATCCCAAGCACTTTGGGAGGCCAATGCAGGAGAATTGCTTGAGCCTAGGAGTTCAAGACCAGCCTAGGCAACATAGCAAGACCTCATCTCTACAAAAAACAAAATTAAAAAAATTAGCTGAGCATGGTAGAATACACCTGTAATCCCAGCTATTCCAGAGGCTGAGGTGGAAGGATGGCCTGAGCCCAGGAGGTTATGGTGAGTTAGTGATTGTGCCACTGCACTCCAGCCTGGGCAACAGAGTGAGGCCCTGACTCAAAAAAGAAAAGAAAAGAAACGAAAAGCGTTAGCGACAATCTACTGAATTAGGTTTATCCAGTTTTTTACATGGGAAACTGAGGCCGAAAAAGGCCAAGTGACTTATTAAAGGTAGCCACATCTAGGAAGTAACAGAGCCTACAAGTGAACCGAGATGCTGACTCCAGAACATGTATTTTATGCTTAACCATTAGTCATAGGCCCTCTCTGAAGAAAAGAATGAGATGAAAGAATTAAGAGAAGAAAAGAGTGTTCCAGATGAGGAATAAGTGTGATCTCAAATGACTAAGAGTGTAGGTTATAACAAATATGTGTATCTGGCTAAAGTAGCTGAAACTAGTAAGTAACCGTCTCCCCCAAACAATCTAACGTCTGCAACAAAGATGCTCCCTTTAGCACACAACCACCCATTAGGTACCATGTCTACTACCAAGGGGGAGAGAGGGCTCTCTAGAAGCCCAAACCTCACCTGCATGCAATTTACTTATGTAGCAAATTTTTTAACCCAACTGTTAAAAAAAAAAACAAAAACTCCCTTTAGATAAAATATTTGCAAAGACTGTCACCTAGTGGCAACAGGCAGGAGATAGCTTTTGGGCTATTTCTGGACAGGTGTATCCAGCTGCTCATCTGGGGATGCAGCTTCATCAATTTCCTTGTCTACTGTGTGCACTTCCAAATTGTTTTTCCTAGAAATAAAATACATTAGACTAAGCATTATGACATCAAGGCAGCAACCACATCTTCCAACTGATTTCAAAGTAGTATGTCACTTTCAAGCTTGCAGAAAGAGAGAATAAGACTCTAAGTTTCATCCCATCCCCCCATGACTTGGGCCAAGTAAATTTGGGCCAACAGAATAGTGAGTACTATAAATTATGACTAATGAATATATTTTTCCAGCAGTGAATATCTGGAGTACCCTACTGGATAAAGAGTCTCAATTAGTTAAGGTACTGTCAGAAAATAAAAAGAATATGTGATGGGTACTAGAAAATAGGAGTTCATAAGTAGCAATTATGGTTTTGTGAATGGTTACAAAGGTTAGGGCTCTAGTTTTTTATATGCATACATTATATATATATTTATTTAATTAGGCTGGGTACTATTCTTGGCAAGTAAAAACCATAACTGATATAAACATGCAATCTTAATTCTAACTGACTCAGGTGTTAAAATTGCCTAAGAAGTCAGTTTACATGTGTGTGGTGTGGTGGTAATCTAAAGTGGGACCAAGAAAGGGATTACACATGAGATGTTTGAATTATTTTCCTCCACTACTCACTAAGCCCCTTTACTTAGAATACACCTTTCTTTTGATTCAGCCAAGGCATTTTTTTCAAAGAAGCCAGATCCTATTTCTGGAAGTTAGCAACTTACAGTTTTAGCCTTATAAAGTCCTAAATGTAGAATGAAAACTTGGCAGGTTAAACGCAACAGGTAACTTTGTCTGCCCAAGCTCAGATACAAGTGTTACTGCATGTATTGGTTAGAACGCTTTATGTTGAAAGCAACAGAAAATTGAAATGGAAATTGTTTGGATGGAGCAAAAACTAAACAGTTCAGGGATAGCTTCACAAGAGGGACAATCCAGGCTGGAAGCTATGGACTATGGAGTTCAAGTACAGAGGGTAGATTAGTCTGCTTGGGCAACTATAATGAAATACCACAGACTAGGTGGCTTAAACAACAGACATTTCTTCTGGAGTTCTGGAGGCTAGAAGTTCAAGATCAAAGTTGGTTTTGGTGAGGCCTCTCTCTTTGGGTTGCAGACACCTTCCTGCTGTGTCTCACATGGTCTTTGTTTTGTGTGCACACAGGGTGTGGTGGTCGAGAGAGAGAGAATAATCTGATGTCTCTTCCTTCTTGTATAAGGATACCAGCCCTATTAATTAGGGCCCTACTCTGAGACTTCATTTAAACCTTAAAGGCTCTATTTCTAAAGACAGCTACACTGGGAGTTAGGGCTTCAACATGTTAATTTGGGGGGAGGGTAAAATTCAGTTCATTTCAGGGGCAGCTAACACAATTTATTTTTCCAGCAGTCCTAGTGAAAAGTCTCATTTTGTCTCATTGTCTTGGATTCAGTCACGTTTCCAGTTGAACTGATTACCGTAACCAGGGTGAAGGGATGTCCTGGAGATGAGGCGTAGGATCAGTTGTAAAGGATCCCTATGGCTAAAAATAGATGGAAAGAGAGAATAATCAGAATGCTTTTGGGAGGAAAAGGAGGAAGGAATTGATGCTGGGATGTTAGCTAATAAATATCTACCATACTGGAGTGGTGCACCCTTGTTCTGGGTGAGACTGCATCTACTTAGAGAGAAAAAGAGTATAGCAATAAGACTCATTAAGAGTTGAAGCTGATGCTGTACAGTGGAGAGACTGCGGGTGGGTTTAATTGTCATTATTACTATTAAACACTCAAATCTGCTTGCCAGGTACAATTATTCATTTTGATGCCTAACCATCACAGTAGGAGTTGTGACAATTCAATTTCCTGATCTCGTCTCATATGGGCCCTCCATGTCTTTTGTTGGATTCTCATTCTCCTCCTATTCCATGGATTAGGACAATCCCCAAAGTCCTGCATGCAGCTCTTTCTTCGCTCTCTTTTCTCGACCTGGGCCATTCTCAAGTTTCGGTGACCACAACCTTGAGTGTAATGCCCAGAACTTCATCTCCTGTCCCATTCTCTGAATCATGGGACTTTATAAATTAATCCCATTTTTATTTGCAGACTCTGTGTCTGAGTCCTGAGCTTTTTGTTATTGTTTGATTCCAACAAAGATTAGCTTGCAGTTCTTCTTAATAATATGAAGAAACAAGAGGACCCTAAGCCATCCTCTAAGTAAGGATTCATTGTTTGGTAAATGTCTCTTCCACTAAACTCTAAGTTCCTTGAGTACAGACGCTATTCATTGTAGCAACAAAAATAATAATTCAACAAGTTCATGTCACAATATATATAGCTTTCTATGCAATGTAACACTTCCTTCTGCACTATTTCTGCTAGAACAGTCACACTAAAGTTACACTAAAGGAGTGATGACAAAGTTCACTACAGCAGTCTATCTGGGTTCTGAACAGCTATACTATTAGGACTTGTAATGAAGGGAAGGGAATTTTTGTTGTGGTTTGCCAGCATCTAAACTCCTGTCCTAGGCTTGGTGAAGCCACTACTGTGTGAGGAGATAAAGTCCCATCTCTCCTTAGTAAACTGAAAAAGACAGATTTAAGGTTTTCCCTGGCTTTTGGTATTTAGAGTGTGGTATGTGGAACTTGCCTGGCTATGGAGATCTGTCTCTGCTTCTATGAATCAGTACTATATAAGTTATCCTAAGAAGCAGACCATTCAGGATTCATTTCACTTGTGACATCTAGTGTCCAGTGGTGGAATCAGTAGCACCCTAACCAGGCTGTTCTAAAGAATGGCCATAATTATGATATGGGTAGTTTCTATGGCTCCGCTAATGCTGCCCCTCCTCTTGAGCGCACTCCTCCTTAGCTCTGTCATTTTTCAAGGCCCTGCTTGAAGTGCCACCTGCACTGTGAAGTTTTTTAAAATTTATTTTTGTTTCAATAGCTCTGAGGGGTACAAATGGTTTTTGGTCTGGGCTTTAAGTGAACCACACTCCCACCTTTGCACATTGTACGCGATAGGTGATTTTCCATCCCTCCTCCCTCTCCTTCCCTCCCACTTCTGAGTCTCCAGTGTCCATCGCACCATTCTCTATGCTTGTGCATGGCCTTTGTTTAGCTCCCACTTATAAGTGAGAACATGCAGTGTTTGGTTTTCTTTTCCTGAATTAGTTCATTTAGTATGACATTCTCCAGTTCCATCCAAGTTGCTGCAAAAGACATTATTTTGTTCTTTTTGATAGCTGGGTAGTATTTAACAGTGTACACATAGCACATTTTCATTAGCCACTGATCAGTTGGCTGATAGGCATTTAGGTTGATTTCATATCTTTGCTATTGTGAAATGCGCTGTGATCAACATGCGGGTGCAGGAGTCTTTTTCATATAATGGCCCTGTTCCTTTGAATAGACATCTAGTGGTGGGATTGCTGGATCCAATGGTAGATCTATTTTTAGTTGTTTGAGAAATCTCTGTACTGCTTTCCGTAGAGTTTGTACTAATTGCACTCCTATCAAGACAGTGTGTAAGTGTTCCCTTTTCTTCACATCTCTACCAGCATTTACTGTTTTCTGATTTTTTAATAATGGCTATTCTGACTGGTGTAAGGTGGTATCTCATTGTGGTTTTAATTTGCATTTCCCTGATGTTGTATGATGTTGAGCATTTTTTCATATGTTTATTGGCCATTTGTATATATATTTTTTGAGAAATGTCTGTTCATGTCATTTGCCCACTTTTTAATGGGGTTACTTGCTTTTTTTCTTACTGATTTGTTGAATTTTTTGTAGATTTTGGATATTAGTCCTTTGTGAGATGTATAGTTTGCAAATATTTTCTCCCATTTTGTGGGTTGCCTATTTACTCTGTTGATTATTCCTTTTGATGTGCAGAAGCTTTTTCGTTTAATTAAATCCCACTTGTTTATTTTTGTTTTTGTTACATTTGCTTTTGGGGTTTTAGCCATAAATCTTTGCTTAGGCCAATGTTCATAAGAGTTTTTCCTAGGTTTTCTTCTAGGGTTTTTATGATTTCAGGTCTTACATTTAAGTATTTAATCCATCTTGAGTTTTCTTGTCTTTTTTGTATATGGGGAGAGATAGGGTTTAAGTTTCATTTTTCTGCATGTAGCTGTCCAATTTTCCCAGCACCATTTGTTGAATAGGGTGTTCTTTCCCTAATGTATGTTTTTGTCTACTTTGACAAAGGTCAGTTGGTTGTAGGTATTTGGGTTTATTTCTGGATTCTCTATTCTGTTCCACTGGTCCATGTGTCTGCTCTTGTACCAGTACCATGCTGTTTTGGTTACCATAGTCTTGTAGTATAATTTGAAGTCAGATAATGTGATGCCTTCAGCTTTGCTCTTTTTGCATAGGATTGCCTTGGCTATTCTGGCTCTTTTTTGGTTCCATATAAATATTAGAATTTATTTTTCTAATTTATGTGAAAAATAACGTCTGTAGTTTGATAGGGATTGCATTGAAACTGTAGTTTACTTTGGGTAATAAGGTCATTTTAACAATGCTGATTCTTCTAAACCATGAGCATGGAATGTATCTCCATTTGTTTGTGTCCTCTGCAATTTCTTCCAACAGTTTTGTAGTTTTCCTTGTAGAGATCTTTCTCCTCGTTGGTTAAATATATTCCTAGGTATTTTAGCTTTTTGGCCGCTATTGTAAATGCAATTGAGTTCTTGATTTGAATCTCGGCTTGGTCACTATTGGTGCTACTGATTTATGTGTGTTGATTTTGTATCCTAAAACTTCACTGAACTCATTTATCAAGTCCAGGAGTCTTTTGGGGGAGTAGAATTCTGTAGGTTTAAGAGCATACCGATGACATACAGAGATACTTTCAGTTTTTCTTTTCCAATTTGGATACTTTTTTTTTTTTTTTTCTTGCCTGATTGCTCTGACTAGGACTTCCAGTACTATGTTGAATAGAAGTGGTGAAAATGGACATCCTTGCCTTGTCCCAGTTCTGAGGAAGAATGCATTCAACTTTTCTCCGTTTAGGATGACATTGGCTGTGGGTTTGTCACATATGGCTTTTATTATTTTGAGTGATGTTCCCTCTATATGCCTATGTTGCTAAGGTGCACTGTGAAGTTTTAAAAGCGCATCCAGACAAAATAAACCACAACTGACTTAGGTTAGAAGAATATCTTCCTGACTCCTAAGTTGAGGAATCTTTGTTAATGGTAGCAAAAATGGAATGTGATGCCTTCATTTCTGTGTTTCATTTCTCCAAGAACACAGGGCTCATTGGAGCTCTGGATGCATCTGCTAGGCTACATTGTGAGCAACTTGAAGGCATCACTGCTGCCAATCTTAAAACCCAGATCTGGCCTGGCTCAGTCAGAAATAGGAGTCTACAAAGAAAACCAAAAGGAGAAAGTAAGGAGAATGTGGCATCACAAGACATACATAAAGATTCAATGAGAACAATCAACTCTGTCAAATGTCAAGAGAAGCGAAGACTAAATATTGACTGCTGGATTTTGCAAAATAGAAATCACTAGTGAATTTGATAAGAGCCATTTCACAGTATTGGTTGGCACCAAACCCTGGCTGAAATGAGGGGGAAAAGAATAAAGCATAAGAAAGTGGAGGCAGTGGGTGTAAACTTCTTTTTCCCCAGGAATTTTTGTTACAATCAGAAGACAAAGGTGGGGGGGGGGGCGATAGCTGACTGGGGTCAAGGAGGCTAGAATTATTTTCTTCACTGGAAATAATAACAGCATGTTTATTTGCTGATTGGGAAGCTCAAACGGGGGGGGGGGGGGAGCTGCTGATGAAAAGGGAGTTACAGTGAAGTCCTCAAATAGGCAAGAAAAAGATGCCCTCAAAAGCATACCACGATCCATGTCACAGTTACTAGGACTCAGCATTGCTCACTAAATGTTGGCTATTTCCTACTTCTGATTGCTTGATTTTTAAAATAGCGAATGGGCATCAGGTTTACAAAAACATTGTTATTAAAAACACATGCAGACAAGAGATTGGACTCTAGAAGCAGAATGCATTAATTCAAATTCTAGTTTTACCACTGGGACAAGACACTTTGTTGGGGCTTTGTTTTTCTCTGTAGAACAAGAGGGGTATTATTATCTACCGACCTCATCAGGCTGTTTGCGGCCTTAAATGAAGTCATCTATACAACGTAGGGCTCAAATGTGAAGGCCAGTATTATAACCGCCATCCTGTCCTGTAATGGTAACCGTGGCTTTGCCACATGATGCTCTTAGGTACTGGCACACAGATCCAGGTTCCTGGGACCCAAAGACAAGATGCCAGAGGGGAGGGCTCCCCGATGACACTGGCGGGGCGTGTGAGGTAGGCACGATGTGACAGTGGGAACTCTCCACCGCCGCCTGCGACATTGTCCCTCCAGAAGACACCGTCGTAAACAACAAAACAAAACAAAATAGCAAACAAACAAAATCCACGATGCCCAAAAGACACCCAGGGTACCAGCCCCAAATGAAAGGAACGAGACAAGGAGACACGTTCGCGCCTGCGCCAATCCCGCGGATTCCCTCCCGCACCTGCGCAGTCGCTGCAGGGAGGGCGGGGCGCTCTGTCCGGCGTTTCTCCCGGCTAGTCATTAACGCGCGGCTGGGGCGGAACATCTCGTGAGCAGTGGGAGTTCTCGCGGGAACTGCATTCAAAAAGCCCTGGCGCTTACTCGAGCGCTGACTCGAGGGAGCCGGCCTCTCTGTGGTTGGGAGTTGGCGTCCGGAATCTGGCCGTCCAGAGCCCTCGTGACGAGCCACCGACTGCAGCAGCAGGGAACCAGGGTAAGGAGAGAGGTAGGGCTAAGGGGCCTGGTGGGAGATGGATGTGGGGAGCGGCGGTGAGAGAGGAGAGCAGGGCCTAAGGAAACCTGGGGCCTGGGTCTCGTAGGAGGACCTTATCTGAAACACCTTCTCCTCCGGAACCCTGAGTTCTTATCAGTTGGGTTCCGAGCCGGTCTCAGTCTTCCGTTGGACCCACTCGCCGCTCTCGGTGATTCTGGGTAGAGATGGCCGGGTCGGCTGCCTGGGTCTCAGAATGATGACAGCTGCTGGACCTGTGCTATCCGGAACGATAGCCACTAGCCCGAATTGAGAAATGGTGCAAATGTAAAATACACACTGGATTTCAAAGATGGTGCGCAAAAGAGCAATATCTCATTAATTTTTATAACGATTACATGTTGAAATGATAATATTTCAGATGTATTTGCTTAAATAAAATATTACAATTAAATTTTCACCTGTGTTTCCTTTATTTAAAAATGTGGCTTTTAGGAAACTTAAGATCACATAAATGACTTGCGTTATATATTTGTTGGACAGGACTGCTTCAGTCTGTGTCAGGTGCTTTTCATCCGTTATCTAATTTAATATTATCAACGACCCGATTGGGGGGGGTGTTATATTGTCCATGTTTTATAGATGATGAAACAAGATATTCAACAGCTTGTCGAAGTTCATGCAGCCAGTGAGTAGTGAAAGTGTGGTAGAGTTCAGACAGCTTAATTCCCAGAACTTCCTATCTTTCAAGTGTTTTGTGTATGCTATTTTTTGAGAGGCAGGACTGAAAAGTGGTTGGACTGAAAAGGCTTTGGAGTTAGATTCTGGTTTCCATCTCACTTAGCCACTTACTGGCCAATAATCCTGGGCAAGTGACTTAATCTTTCTGTGCCTCAGTTTGCATATATGTAAAATGAGGGAAATGTCTTCTCTCTCATGGAGTTGTTGAGAGGACTGAAGAAGATAATATATACAAAGCACAGAACAACTATGTTTGGCACACATTAGCTGTGGTTGTTACTCAACTGTGGCTACCTCTCTTTGTAGGCTGATTGATAGGTTAATGCTTTCTCATCCATTTGATGTCTTCTGAAAAGTCACCTCATTAGGGAAGTCTTTCTTGTCCACTTTCCCATCTACCCCACACCTTCTAGATTTGGGCAGCTCCCCCTTGTTACAGGCTCACGTAGCGTACATCTCTCCCTCTTGCACTTAGCACACTTGTAACTTCTCAGTTTGTTTGATCTAATGCCTCTCTACTAATAGACTGTAAGATTCAAGAAGACAGAAATGTTGTTTTGGGTCACCATTGTGTACTCACTAGCACAGAGTCTGACATAATAGATAATAGGAATTCCAGCAAATCTTTTGATGAATGAGAACTAATTTTTGGCTTCACTAGAGATGCCTGGCTGGAATGTCTTGAGGTTGTAACACCATCTTTTTTCCTTTGGTAGATGGAGATGACAATATTTACTTAACAAAGGCTTTTCGAGAGAATTAGATACAATAATGCATTTTAAGTACTTTCCTTGGCAAATGGCAAATCCTCGACAAATATAAGTTATTATTAACAGTGCGACAACCCACTGGCTGGCCCCATTATGTACAGGCTTTGAAAAGGTCTTCCATTTTAGAGCAATAACTGCCAGCCTGGGATAACCTAGGATACCTTTTCTTCTCTCTTAAGTCCCTGCAAGTCCTCTCTCCATTTCCAAAGACATTGCTTCCTAATTCATTGATAAATTGAAGCAGTCAGAAGGGCACTTATTCATACTCCCACACTATACCTGCTTATCAACATCTGTCCTCATATACTTTGATTTTTTTTTAACTTTAGATGAAATGCCCATGCTCCTATCTAAAACCAGTTCCTCTACATTAGGCGTCACCATTATTCAGGGATGTTAGTCTAACAGTTTTCCAGTGCTTCTATATCATCAGTTTTTCTTATCTACTGGATGTACCCTGTGGCCTACAAGCATACTGTTAGTTTATATATCTAAAAATAAATTTTAAAAAACTTGTCTCTTCTTCCTTTCCAGTCACTGCCCCATTTATCTGCTCTTCTTTGCAGCAAAACTGCACTTGCCATCTTTATTCATCTCTTGCCATTCTCACTCAAATACATTCCAGTCAAGTTTTCACCTCTACCTCTGTATCAAACTGCTCTTGTTGTCACCAGTGACCTCAAGGATTCAAATCCAATAGCCACTTCTCTGTTCCCACCTTGTTTGACTTAGCAGCAGCATTTGGCATGATTAACACTTCCACTTCCTTAATACACTTTGGGTATTGGCTTCTAGGACAACACATATTCCTCGTTTTCTTCCTGCCTCACTGGTCACTCCTTAGTGTACTTTGCTGCCTTATGCACGTCATAACAGAGTTCGATCTTCAGTCCTTTCTCTTTGATTATATTCATCCTCCATATGCTAACAATCCCAGATTTATATCTCTAGCCTAGACATCTCTCCTACTCATATATCCAACTGCTTTTTTTGACACCGTTCATTGGATTCCTAATTTTCCTTCTAAAACATTCTTTACGTTAATGCTGCAACTGATAACAACTCCATTTTACTAGTTGCCCAGGCTAAAAGCCTTGCAGACATTTTTGACTTTTCTCTCTTTCAACATCCCATATTCCATCTGTCTGAAACTCACATTCACCTTATCTTACCTTCACAATATATGCAGAATCAGGCCATTTCTCACTGCCTCCTGTGCTCTCAGTCTGAGCCATCTTCTCACATAGTCTCTGCTTCTACCCTTGTTTCCCTCTTCACTATTCAATATAGGAGCCAAAATGATCCTTTTAAATTACATCAAATCCTCTACTCTACACTTTGGATTGACGTGCTATTTTACCCAGAGTAGAAGCCAAAATCCTTTTAATGGCCTGACTTGTCCACTATCTGTATTTTCTCAACACAAATTCTATTGTTCATTCCTTAGGCTTCCTTCAGCTGCAGGGCTTTCTCTCTTCCTGGAACATTCTCCCTCTAAATAGCTGCATGGCTAATTCATCTTCTCTCCTACTTATACTACCTAACTCTTCTTTCCAGCTTCTTATTCTATTCTATTATCCCTCTATTTACCATTTCAAATGTAATTAATATGCTATTACTCATTGTTTGTTTTCTTTTCCTGGAATGTGTCATGAAAGAACTTTTTTGTCTATTTATTCCCAAATGAATCTGAAGTGCTCAGAATAGAGACTCATAAATAAAAGTATTCAAGAAATGCTTGTTCAGTGCATGACTACACTGACTTGAGACTTGGGGGAACACCCCAGTAATGACCCGGTGCTCCTTGAAGGCAAAGGTGAGTCTGGCTTAAGAGACTGGAGCCAAATAGGAAAGGATAATGAATGAGATTGAGTTAAAGTAGAATGTTTCTTTAATATTTAAGTGTTTGCTTGAAAATCTAGAATGAAAGCATGTCCTTTAATTGCTCTGAATATGGTTTCTATTTTGCATGTTCTCATGAATAACTAGGAAAATACTAGTGAGTCTCTTTTTAAGAAAGCAGTTTTAATATGTTTAGGAAGTTAACACTTGTGAAAAATCAGACATTGATATTTCTTGTTTTGTCTTACGAACCTCATTCAAAGCTTCCTTTTTATGTTTTAAGTAGAAGTGATGCTACTGAAAAGTTTCTTTCATTGTTCTCAACTTTTGATTAAATGGATAGTGGTACAATTATGAGACTAACCCTACTTTAATATTTAAGGAAGCTTGGCATATAGCAACTGAACAATTCCTTGATGATTTCGAGGCAAAATTAAATATATTTCTATTCTTTTTTATTTTATCTTAAATCAGGTAACAGAATCCTCAGAAAAATTCTTGTTCTTGGAGCAAGAATGCAAATTTGGCTAAGTCAGGAAGATTTTAATACTGTGTCTTCATATATATCAGTAGTATTGAGTAGATATATTTCTTCTGTTACTGATACCATTGCATGGAGTTTTTTGTTTAAGTGGTTTTATTTCCTCTATTTTAGGGTAGGCCAAAAAACAAGAACAGAACATGGAGGAAAATATAATTATAAATCTTCGTTCCAAGCTCAAAGAGGTTGAAGAAGAGCGACTAAAGGCTGCACAGTATGGTTTACAACTATTAGAGAGCCAGAATGAATTGCAGAATCAACTGGACAAATGTCGTAATGAAATGATGACAATGAGTGAGGTAGGACTCTGGATTCCTCTGTCTACAAGGGTGTGCTTAGCTATTGAAGACTTGTCTTATTTAGCAATCCTTATTAATCTTATTGTATTCTTTTTGGAGCTTTTAGGTCTAGTTCCTACCCACCCACATCTCCATTAAAGGAAAATGAACTAAATGAATTCATGATATTCTTTCCAACCCAATGTGTTCCCAGTTTAAAAATTCAAGTTATGAGTACTATCTTTACCACACTTACCGCCAGATTTTGTTTTGGCTGCACTCTTCCTAGGTTGCCTCACTTGATTCAGACCTCGAAATAACATCTAAATGTCCCATGACACCACATCAAGTCCTTCGTTCTCTCCTGAAGTCTGGGTCTGTGGATTCAACAGCCTACTAATGGACATCTCAAACTTAACATAAACAAAGTAGTTGATTCCCTGTCCATTGACCAAACATTCTCTTCCAGTTTTCTTTAGCTTATTTATTAAATGTAATACCATTCGTTTAGTTGCTTGAACCAAATGTCTAGGGACTTTCCATCTTTCTTTCCCTTGTTTCTCACATTTAATTCATTGAGTTTTTAGAACTTGACCTACAAAGCATCTATATATAGTCACTCTATTCAGATTACCATCATCTCTCCCTGGGTGACTGCTGTAGCCCCTTGACCATATGCCTGTTTCCATTGTTGCCTTTCATGTTATTCATTCTTCATACAGCAGCCAAAGAGTCATGGAAAAATACACCAAAAATTATGTTACAGCCCTGCTAAAAAGCATACAATGGTTCCAATTACATTTACAACAAAATATGAGCTCCTTACTTGGATTTGTAGATCCCCATGTAATCTGACCCCTGCCAAACTGTTAACCTCATCTCAAACCACCTTTCCTTATTTTTGGTTATACTAGTCCTGCCTTACGGGCTTTCCACTAGCTACTGCCTTCCCCTGAATTGTTCACCCCTCGCTGTTCATGGATTGAGTCCTCAGACTTCAAGTTTCGGTTAAATATCACCTCAGCAGAAAGGCCAGTACTAAGTAATGTAAAGTTGCAGTGATTATCTGTTTTAATTCTCTGCATTGCTAATTATCTGTAGATTATAAGCTGCATGACAGAAGGCATTGTGTCTGTCATGTTCAGTGTTGTATTCCCAGTGCCTGGCACACAGATGTTTATTGAAAGAATGAATTAATAAATCAGTGTAATTCAGTCAGTGCTCACTAACGTATTTAAACTTGGATCTCAACATTTTAAATCTTGCAGGTAAAAGAAATACATGTGTATATATATGTGTGTACATATATGTATGTGTGTATGTATGTATATCACATATATGTAAGGGGAGACCTTCAAGAAAACAGCTTTTTTATAAAAATGGTGTGTTCTTACATGTTTAAATGTCAGTCACTTATATATGAGGGGGTACCCAAAAAATGGAATTTATTTATAAAAAAATATGTATTCTTACATGTTTACACTTCAGTCACTCTCTATTTGATGTAATATACTTATTGAGATGCTGTTTCCACTGCTCAAAAACAATTTTTAAACTCGTCAATGTTGATGCCTTTTAGTGCTTCTGCCGTTTTTTCTCCCCCCATGTCTTCCACATCGGCAAAATATTTCCCTTCGAGGACTTTTTTTCATCCAAAGAAACAAAAAAAATCACTCAGGGTGAGGTTGGATGAATAGGAGGGTGGGACACTGGGGTTGTGCTATTTTTGGTCAAAAACTGCTGAACACTCAGTGCAGTTTGGGTAGGTGCATTGTCATGGTGGAAGAAGTCACCTGTTAGCCACAACTTGGGATGTCTCTTCTGCAAATTGTGATGTAACACTTTCAGAACTTCCAGATAAAAACTTTGGTTGACCATTTGATCCTGAGGAACAAATTCCAAGTGTACTACAAGGGGGCCCGCTCTCCAAAAGATAATTCCAGTTTTGGGGGGTTCTCTAATACTTATGTACATGCATATATGTGATATATATTATGCATATATACATATGGTATACATATAATAAACATACCACATATGCACACACATATGTATATATGTGAGTGTGCATGTGTGTATGTGTGTGTGTGTATATCAGGTAAAAGTAATTATGACAACCTTTGTTTTGGACTGTTCTGGACTAAGAACTTATTATTGGCTGGACTTGGTAGCTCAGCCTGTAATCCCAGCACTTTGGGAGACCAAGGCGAGTAGATTGCCTGAGCCCATGGGTTCAAGACCAGCCCAGGCAACTTGGCGAGAACCCGTCTCTACAATAATCAAAAATTAACTGGGTGTGGTGGTGTGTGCCTGTGGTTCCAGCTACTTGGAAGGCTGTGGCGGAAAGATTGCTGGAGCCCAGCAGGTTGACGCTGGGGTGGCCATGAGCATGCCACCGCACTCCAACCTGGGTGACAAAGTGAGACTCCATCTCAAAAAAAAAAAAAGAATTTAATAACAAGTCATTAAGGTAAAGATTACAAGTCTCTCTAAAGTAGAAAATAAAATTGTGCTGTACATATAATACATGGTATTATTGTAATCGTTTTGAGTAATATCTTGTTCTGTTTCAGTGTTAGTTTAATAATTAAATTTTCTTTGCCTTCCTTTAAAATAGAATGGCTTCAGGGGAATAATTTCAATGTTTCAGGTCTTTTTTCCTCTTATTTAACTTAATAGAATGTTATTTTATCTTATTTTTTAAAGCTTGTTGAAGAAGTTCAAACTGATACCTTTTTAATCTCTAAACTTCCCTGTGAGTAAGCAAAAGCCTTTTTAATTAAGCCTTTTATCTCAGCACTTATTCATTCTGGTGGATATTTTGTGAACATTTCTTTAATGACTGACTACATTCTGAAAGTAAGGGTTAATTCAATATTCTCCTTTACACCTATTTTATTCTTTATTTTGTTCAGAGCTACAAGCAGAGCACCTCACTATCAAACTAATATTTTTCAGTAGGAAAACGTAAGTGCAATTAAATCTCTTTTGGCTAGCAGAGATTCCTTGACATGTTGACATACCATGGAGTACTTTTTACTCTCCTGACAGGGCACAGAAGCAGGTAGGTGTCCCTAGCATGGACTTTAACATAGTCTCAAAACATACCTAGGAGTTTTTATGACTCATCGGCTACAAAGTTATTCCAGTTTTAACATGTTATTTCTTGGAGAGCAGCAAATGTATGAAATAGGTATGAAATATTTGAAGGTGAGAACCGATTATAGTAATGACTTTAAGCTATTTTTATGTAATTGAATTGTAATTGGATCTGTTTTCAGAATTATGAACAAGAAAAATATACTCTTCAAAGAGAAGTTGAACTCAAGAGTCGAATGTTAGAAAGTTTGAGCTGTGAATGTGAAGCTGTTAAACAACAGCAAAAAATGCACCTGGAGCAATTAGAAGAGCAACTAAACAGAAGCCATGGACAGGAAGTTAATGAGCTGAAAAATAAGGTTTGCATATCTGTTTCCAGATAATTATATTCCATGTTTATGCAGCCATTTGTAAACTTTAGCTGAAGATTTTCTTAAGTACCAGCTATGCAAAATAGGCAAGATCAAAGTCTTAGTTATCTTAATATTAGGAGTGGGAACACTGAAAAACAGGAGTTTGCCTAAAGGACTTATGTAAATAATATTCTACTAATTAAATACAGTTGTTTAATTTTGGTAGCTGAGTATTTGGGATGAAGTTTTAGTTTAGTGACCAGCATGGCCTCCTTGCTTATGTGAGCAAGGCAGCAGTTTCCTTGCAGAAAGGCTAGTCTTTTAGTCTTTATGCAGCTAGTGGTATGCTTTGTAATTCTGTGAAGCAAACCAGTAGTTTCTTCCAAATTAATGTATGCTAGAAATGACAATTTATAGTTTGTTTACTGAAGATAAACTAATATATATGATTCAGTTCTCACAATAACTGTAAGGAAGTGCTACTATTATCTCCATATAATAGACGGGAAAGCCAATGTTTGGACAAATTGAGTAAATTGGACACAACTAGCTAGAATTTGTCAGTCAATATTTGAACTGAGGCTGTCTGACTCCAAAGGCTGTGTTACTGAATCATTGTGCTTAATCTCAAACCTGTTACATTGGCTTCATTACAAGCATAACTACAAATGGTTGTTTTGTTATTGTGCATTCCCTTTTGGTATTCCCGACTATCTGGTACTTTCAGGTTGCTTCTAAAGAATCCAGAACTTTTATCATGACTCCCCTTCGTGTATAGCTTGTAGTCCGACTTTTCCAGATGACTGTGCGCCAAAACTTGCCTGACTTTTGTACTGTTTTTTTCAAAAATCTGTTTTCTAATTTTTAGTTTTTTGGTGTAGCATCTTCTAATATTTTTCTAATTTTGTGTCCCACCTATACTGTTACTTAATTTCTCATTAATTGACTCTTAAAATTAAATTTTCTCATTTTAAGTAATAGCAATGAAATTACATATTTGAGCTGGTTTAATTTTTTCTACTATGCAGTAAAACAACATAGCTATCTTTTGTGTAATACATAGAATCTCTTGCATACCACTCTGGCAGATAGTAACCCAGCTCATCTGCAACTAATCTGATTGGAGACACTGATGACTGTTGAGATATTTTTTCCCCCGCTGGTGGTTATTTTCATGTTAGCCATAGCTTACATTACTTAAACAAAAAATAGTAATGTAGGGAATATTCAGGGACTGAGGGAAGGGTAATCATGGAGATGGCTTTTTTTGGTGGAGCAGAGTAAATTAGTGAAATATTTTCAGTTTACTGATTTCCTCAAATCACTTGTGCCAAAATTTGGTGGTTGATATCTTTTTTTCTTATTTCTCACATTTAATCCATTATCAAGTTCTAAGAACTTGACCTAGAAAGCATCTATCTACCCTGTTACCACTTTGGTCTAGACTTCTGTCATCACTCCCCAGATGCCTGCTGTAGCCTTCTAACCAGGTGCCAGTTTCCATTGTTTCTTTTCATGCCACTCATTCTTCACACAGTTGCTGAATGGTGGCAGCACAGTGCTCTCAGATTGCTTCTAAGACATCCAGCCCTACTCTAATTACTTATATGTATTCTTTCTGTATTTATTAAGCAAGGCGTGTCCTGTTAAAAGATGCCTTGCCTTGGCCAAATAGGCAACCCCAATAATCTTATCATGAATAAGTTTGAGTCAGTTCAGTCATATTTTTCAAAAAGAAAATATCTTTCACTTTATAAGATTGTGACTTTTTTTCTTTAGATAGAAAAGCTGAAAGTGGAATTAGATGAAGCCAGGCTTAGTGAAAAGCAGCTGAAGCACCAAGTGGATCATCAGAAGGAACTCCTCTCTTGTAAATCAGAGGAACTGCGGATAAAGTCTGAACGTGTACACGAAAGCATGTCTTCCGAGGTTCTGACTCTTCAAATTGAGCTGACAGAGATGGAGAGTATGAAGGTGATTTTTATGGCATATATTTCTTGGAGGGTTTTTTCTTGCATGTTTTTACATGTTTTTGTAAGAATTCTTAAGAGCTAGTTAAAGACTGAAATATTTTTGTCCTCTCATCTAACTAATTAAAAAATGTTTTACAGAATTTTTAGGTAGATGACTTCATTCATGATACAACCTTAGATTACATGATTATTTAAGGCAGACTTTAGATTAATGAAACCTCTGGAAGAATTTAGAGGCATATAATCTGATCCTAGTTTGTGTCATAGAGTCCCATATAAAATGTTGGTGCAGGGGAAGTTGAAATGCCTATGAACTTAGTTTGGAAGTTGAAATGCCTATGAACTTAGTTTTTTCATTGCAGACTAAAGTTAATTAAAAATTAAAGCTGTAAATTTATAGGAAAAAACAGTCTCTAGAGCCTTTGTTTCCCTGCTGAAAAATTTAGCAATTTCTATTATTTTAATATATACAGCCTTTGGTTCTTTAGTTTTAGTTTTGTATGTGAACCACCACTGATAAATAAACTAAACAGCACAGCTATTAAATGAAAGATTATTCAAGAGAATTTCCTCATTTTTAATTCTTGTTGACTAGACCACCCTTGAAGAAAAAGTGAATGAACTACAGTATAGACAAGAACAGCAAGAACTTCTTATTACTAACTTAATGCGCCAGGTAGACCGGCTGAAAGAAGAAAAAGAGGAGCGAGAGAAAGAAGCAGTTTCTTACTATAATGCCCTAGAGGTATTGTGATTACAGTAACATCATCTTTTCTTTTTAACTTGTTTTCTTGCTAATCTAATCTCTGCTAGCTAAATGGTTTTCTTCTGAATTTAGAAAGCTCGTGTAGTAAATCAAGATCTTCAGGTGCAGTTGGACCAGGCACTCCAGCAAGCCTTGGATCCCAATAGTAAAGGCAACTCTTTATTTGCAGAGGTATTTGTGTATAAGAATTCTGTGATTTAAATTGATTAAATTGGTATTTCATTTGCTACAAGAACAATTTAACATGTTAATATTTTGTAGGTGGAAGATCGAAGAGCGGCACTGGAACGTCAGTTTATCAGTGTGAAAGTCAAATATCAGTCACTAAAGAAGCAAAATGTATTTAATAGAGAACAGATGCAGAGAATGAAGGTATAACATTGTCACTATCAAAGGTTTATTAACCCTATTTTGTGTCAACATTGCATGTCTAAATATATCAAAGAAACCATCTTTTCCTGCAAGGAAAGTACTAACATATTTATTTCTAGAACTGCATGATTTAAAAAAACTCAGTGTTTTTAAATTGGTTAAAAGATCCATTCATATTTTTAAAAAATTAATCTTGGAATAAATATTTAGTAATAGTATATTTAGCAACTATTGAGTTTTTGTTTGTTTTAATGGTTGCCTACCCTTGCCAGGGAGATCTAAATCTTTCTTGGTGAAATAGAAAAAAAAAAAATCAAGCCGGGCTTAGTGGCTCAGCCTGTAATCCTGCGCCTTGGGAGGCTGAGGTGAGTGGATTGACCGAGCCCGCGGGTTCGAGACCCGCCTGGGCAGGCGAAACCTCATCTCTACAATAAATCAAAAAAATTAGCCGGGCGTGGTAGCGCGCGCCTGTAGTTCCGGCTACTCGGAAGGCTGAGGCAGAAGGTTCGCCGGAGCCTAGCAGGTCGAGGCTGCGGTGGCCAGGAGCGGCCACTGCACTCCAGTCTGGGTGACAGTGAGACTCCAACTCAAAAAAAAAAGAAAAAAAAAATCAAAAAGTACTTATTTTTTGCTCCTGGCCTTTCTAAGCATAGCCCTAGGGTTCCTACTTCAGCTAAAACCAGCACCCTTATAATTCCTTTGTTCTCTCCTAGAGGCATATAAGAGAATGAAATTTGGGTTGTTCATGGTCCCCTTATCTTATAACTCCTCAAGTCAATCATGTAGGCCCTTTGAATTTTAATGGTTTTGCTCTTCATCATTCTAGTCAAATAAGAGGTAACAAAAACTTGTGTAAGTTAAAAAGATTCCACTGTTATACCAGTCCTTAGACCCCAAACCCTCATCTATGTGCTGACTCTTCTGAGGTAGTCATTGGATTTGGAAAGGCTTCCCTCCTTTTATTGAGGATGGTGGGTTTTACCCAAGAAATCCCACAGGTTCAGTGATTAAAATTGGGAATCAGATGAACTTGGGATTGAATCATAGTTCTGTCACTTGCTGTCTCTGTGACCCTGGACAAGTATTTTAACTTTTCAGAGCATCACTTACCTCATCTATAACATGAGATGATAGAACCTGCCTCTTAGGATTTTCCTGAAGTTAAATGACAGAGTAGTAAATACTTACATGGTACTTGGAAAATAAGTGTTTCATGAACAATAACTGTGAGTTTTATTTCTAAGGATTTCCAGACTATGCTGTGGTTTACTGAGACTCTTTCCTATCTGGGAGTGATTTCTCTAAATTTTTCACATTTACTCTTTGCTTTCTTATAGTATTCGTTGAGCTACTTTAATCTCCCAATGTTCCATGAGGTCCCAAACTATCTTTAGAATAGAAACCTTCTGATTCTTCTTAGGCTCAATGTGCCTAGTCTCCAATCTGAAACAGGAACAAAAAGGATATCCTTAAAAATGTTAAAAGTCGTTATTCCCTTTTCCTCATAGACATACCTATAACCTCATATCATTGCTTGCTTTATTCAAAACTATATTTAAGCTAATTGACACTTTTTTCAACTCCAGATATTTCCAAAGGCAGAAATGAATGCTAGGTTTAGAGTCTAGTTAATTTCCTTCTGATTGCTATGCAACTCCAGATTTCGAGGAAGTCATATTAGATAAGTTGAGTGCTGTTTTAAAACAATTAAAGCATATTATGTTGAGATTGCCCCAGTATCCTTAACCTCTTACTTTTGCTTTTTATCCTTGTCATTTGTGAATCTCACATTTATGACTGTGAGTAGCTTAATACTTTCCCTCACTTAATTAAGGTTAATTAAAATTTTTGAGAAAACCCATCATACCCTTAATGAGAGCTACGCATATGATGAGTAGTGGGCAACATTTGGCCAAGCTTATTTACCAAGTAAATGATGGGCTTTCAGACCACAGCCATGCAGTTCAATTTTGTTTCACAAAAGTACAAATTATTATGTTACAGACTTTGGTTATCATTCATAAATCGTCAAAATAAGTGTTCGGATGTCTTCAACAAAACTAATTGATATTTATGTTTTCAAATCATTAGACTAGAAATAACTAATTAGTTTCCTAAATGAGCTCAAAGTAATACAGTTCAAAATATGAGTTATATCAAAAATATGGTTATCAGACCCTTCCTCTCACTAATTTTATTAGGGGGGTAATTTTATTTTTCTAGTTACAAATCGCCACACTGCTACAGATAAAAGGGTCTCAAAGTGAATTTGAGCAGCAGGAACGGTTGCTTGCCATGTTGGAGCAGAAGAATGGTGAAATAAAACATCTCTTAGGTGAAATTAGAAATCTGGAGAAATTTAAGGTATGTGTAACACTTGTTAAAAAATGCAGCCACATTGGAAGGCTGAGGCGGAAGGATCGCCGGAGCCCAGCAGGTCGAGGCTGCGGTGGCCGGGAGCGGCCACTGCACTCCAG
>CAUYQG010145146.1:0-22874 GCA_963574415.1 Tarsius wallacei | reverse complement strand
CCAATCCTTTTCTTATAGTATTATGATAGTTGTTCAAGGTCCACTTATGAGTGAGAACATGTGATACTCAGATCTTTGTTTCTGTGAGAGATCACTCAGTATTATAAACTCCAATTCCATCCAGGTTGCTGTGAAATTCATGATTTTATTCTTTTTTATGGCTGTGTAATATTCCATTGTGTATATGTACCACATTTTTTTAATTCAGTTCTCTTTTGGTGGACAGCATGGTTGGTCCCATGATCTTGCTATTGTGAACAACCTGCGATAAACATACGTGTGCAGGTATCTTTTTCATAGAGTGATTTTAATTCTTCAGGGTATATTCCCAGTAGGGGGATTGCGGGGTCATATGGAAGGTCGATTTTTAGAGTTTTTAGGAATCGCCACACTGATTTCCACAGAGGCCGCACTGGTTTACACTCCTACCAACATCCTCTCCAGCATCTGTTATTTTTTGAGTTATTGATAATGGCCATTCTGACTGGAGTTAGGTGGTATCTCGGTGTAGTTTTAACTTGCATCTCCTTGATGACTAGTGAGGTTGAACATTTCTTCATGTATCTTTTGGCTGCTCATATGTCTTCTTTTGAGAAGTGTCTGTTCATATCTTTTGCCCACTTTGTAATGGGGTTGTTTGTTTTTTTTCTTTTCAGCACATTTGAGTTCCTTGTAGATCCTAGATGTTAGGACTTCGTCAGACATAGAGTTGGCAAATACTTAAAAAATATTTTCTATCCAATGTCGGTTGAATCCACAAATGCAAAACCCATGGACCTGGAGAGCTGACAGTGTGTTAAATGTTTAAAGCCACAGGGCCAGATGGGCTTAACAAGGAAATGAGTGTAGAGGAGTGGAGAAGGAGTGTTTACATCATTGAGCCCTGAGGCACCACAGCCTTCATGTATGTGGAATGAAGCCAGCTAAGGAGACTGAGAAGAAGCTGCTTGAAAGGTCAGAGGAGAACCAGGAGCAGGTGCCTGGCCGGAAGCCCAGTGAAGAAAGATGTGATCATATGTCCTAAACACAAGCAACTCAACATGGTCAGCACACACATGCATACAGTGAGACTGAGAGCTGCACTGAATTTATCAATGTGGGGTCCTAAATGGGGCAGACATGTGATTTATGACACACTCAAGTCACACTGAGAGTGAAAAATCATTCCAGGGGGAGGGGAAGATGGCAGCGGAGTCAGTGGGACTACATGAGCCCCTGTATGAGTGAGTGAGTGTATGGACAATTTTGTGTACATGTCTGTGAGTAAGTGGAAGTATGAGTGGCTGACAGAGTGGGGACTCGGGAGCCAGTGGCCAGGGCTTTCCTGGTGCAGTGACTGGTTCCACAGCTGCTCTTCTTGGACCCTAGCACTTCCCAGGGTGCAAAAGCCAAGCACCATTTCATTAAATCAGCAAAGTCCTTCCTGGGAAGATGCTGCTGGGAGTGACTGCTGGCTCCAAGCTCTGCCTCACCACCACAGCACCTGACTGGACATTGGCAGCAAGGGCCAAGGAGAAAGCACAATGAAGGAGCCAGAGGTAGAGACCCACGGCAGAAGATGAAACAGGAATCCTGCCACCATCTTGAAAACTGGACAGGGAAGTGCTCCAGCTTGCTCACGACAGAATGACAGACCCTATCTCTGTGACCTGCAGGTTAACTATTCAGAGACTGATTGTGACTCTGAGGGAATATCCTGAAAACACAAACATCAGAGGGGCAGGACAAGTGCTGAGTCTCAGGAGCTCTACCCACCCCCTACCCAGATTCAACTGTGGTACAAAGGGTGCAACGAAAAGGATGAGGAAGATCCCCCAAGGAGATCAGTGGTGAGTCTGGGGCTGACCCAATCCCCTCCTCCCCAGCCATCCTGTGAATGTCAGACCCACACAGCTTGGGCACAACTGAGAGGGACAAACCCAGGCAGTGCAATAAGACTCTAGTCCAGGATATGCCTGGCTGGGGCGCCTCCTGCCAATACCTGAGGAGGAAACAATCCTGCACCTCCCCACAGGAGGGCATTCCCCCATCATAAGATAGTGGGAGGGAAGGACTGAAGCTCCACCCGCTCCCACTGCCCCCTCCTCCTTCCTTGGGCGGGGCACTGGGGAAATTGTGAATGAGACCACAGCAAGCTCTGCAGGAGACAGCAGAGGGGCTGATTTGTGAGCCCCTGAGAGGAGCAATTACAGAACCTGCCACAAGAGGGCGCTTAGTGCCCAGAATTTTTTTTTAATTTTTAAAATTTTTTTTCGTTTTTCTTTGTTTTAATATGTATGCGATAGTTCAATTTGCATTCCTCCCTCATTTCTCTTTTTCCTTTTTTCTTCTTTTTTCTTTATTCTTTCATCTTTTCTGTTTTCTGTGTATCTGCGTACATGAATGATTACATGTTCATCTTTCAGTTTCTTTTTTGTTATTCTCTTATTTTAGTTTAATGTGTGTGAATGTATGTGTGAGGGTTTGATTTGCATTCCTCCCCTTTTTTTAATCTTCTCTTTTTGTTTTGAGTTGGGTGTGTGTGTGTGTGTGTGTGTGTGTGTGTGTGTGTGTACGTTCAGTTTTCCTGTTTGTTGGTGTTTTGTTTTGATTTCCTGTTTGTTTTGGTTGTGTGTGTGTGTGTGTGTGTGTGTGTATGTTCAGTTTTCCTGTTTGTTGGTGTTTTGTTTCGATTTCCTGTTTGGGGTGTGTGTGTGTGTGTGTGTGTGTGTGTGTGTGTGTGTGTGATTGCTTTTTGCTTTGGTTTCTGCTTTTGTTTTTTTAATTTTATTATTTTTTGTCCTTCCTATTCCATTCTACTTTTCTCTGTTCTCCTCATTGCTGTTACTGTATCTTAGACTCAGGGGGTACACATACATACCCACTGCATTGTCATATAGAGTCGTGGTGGGGAGTGGGTCTCAGGGAACCCATACCCCAGTCAGTGAACACTGTGATTTGCAAATAGTTTCTGAATCTTAGTTCCTCATCCTCTACATTATTCAACTCTCAAAACTACAAGAGACAGCAAAGTTTCCCACCCGCAGCCCTGTTTCAAAATAGAACAAATTGTTGAGTCCTGATCAGGGAAGAATAGAGGGCCAAGTAAACGTCAGAAGTCAAAGACCCTTCAACTGCCACTGATAATGGAACTAAAGGAAAAGGAAAGAGATCTGTCACAAATAAAAAAATATTAACGGAAGACCACAGGTAATTTCCAGTGTATCAGAGAGACAATGTCTGAAAAATCAGACCTCAGAGCCCAAACAATGGAAATCACCAATGACTGCCCTAGAATACAACAGGGATTAGGGAATGGATGGAAAGAGTGAATAAGACTCAAGAAAGATGAAACACTGAAAGAACTTGTAACAGAGATTTTGGCCACAAAAAAACTTCATCCAGGAAATAAATAAGATGACAAGCATGGAAAGCAGAACTAATCAAGCAGAAGAAATCATCTCAGAACTTGATGACCAAAACATGGAATTAGCCCAATTTGTAAAAAACACAGAAAGAAAATTCAGAAAGAAAGAACAAAGCCTCCAAGAGATGTTCAATTATATCAAGAGGCTGAACTTATGCTTGATTGGTATCCCAGAAGAAGAAAGGGAAAGAGAGAACACCTTGGAGCAAGTATTCCAGAAGGTTAGCTAAGAAAACTTTCCCCATTTCACCAGAGATGTGACCATCCAAACACAAGAGATACAGATAACCACCACAAGACATCAAATGAGAAGACCAAACCCTATACACATAGTAATTCACCTACAAAAAGTAGGTACAAAAGAAAAAACTCTAAAGGCAGCAAGAGAGAAAAGTCAAACTACCTACTGAGGAAGATCAATCAGAATAACAGCAGACCTATTGGGAGAAACACTACAAGCTAGAAGGGACTGGAGTCCAATATTCAAAGTCATCAGAGATAAACAATTTCAACCAAGAATTTTCTACCCAGTCAAGCTCAGCTTCATCAGTGATGGGAAATTAAAATCCGTCCCAGACATCTGATCCTTAAGAGATTGTACAGCTTTCAGACCAGCTCTACAGGAGGCACTTATAAAGATATTAAGCACAGAAGAAAGAAAAAAAGAACCACCATGAACTTCCCAAGAATGACCATACACTTACCAAGAGAACAGCAGAACACAGAATCGACAGAGAGTACATTGTGGCTATAAACTTGAAAACACACACATATATCAACCTAAAATTAAAAGAAAACAAACAAAGAAAAAGACTTTTATAAGAGTCTCATGACAGGGATAAACACTCACATTTAATAATGAGCCTGAATGTGAATGGATTAAATGCACTACTGAAAATACATAGAATGGCAAACTGGATTTTAAAATGACAAGGGATGCACACAGACTCAAATGTAGAGGATAGAAAATGAATTTCCCGTGAACAGATCACAAAGAATGCAGGCACCATGATCTTAATATCAGACAAAAAAAAACCTTTAAGCTATCAAAAATTTTAAAAGATATGGAAGGACACTCCATAATGATAAAAGGTTCAATCCATCCACAAGAAATATCCATCCTAAACATATATGCACCCAACACAGGAGCACCAGCATTTATAAAGCAACTACTAAGTAAACAAAAAAAAATTTGACCCTAACACTATCATAACTGGGGACTTAAATACCCCACTAACAACCCCAGATAGATCATTGAGGCAAAAAAAAAAAATCAACAAAGAGATCTGGAATCTCAACTTGATGTTTGATCAAATGAACTTAATAGATACCTACAGAACATTCCACCCAACAACCACAGAATACTCATCACCACATGAAATGTACTCCAAGATCAACCACATCCTTGGCCTTAAATCAGGTATAAACAAATTTCACAAGAGAACAGCAGAACACAGAATTGGCAGAGAGTACATTGTGGTTGTAAACTTGAAAACACATACTCAACCTAAAATTAAAAGAAAACAAAGAAAAAGACTTTATAAGAGTCTCATGATGGGGATAAACAATCACATTTTAATAATGAGCCTGAATGTGAATGGATTAAATGCACTACTGAAAATACATAAAATGGCAAACTGAAAGATTGAAATACTGCCATGCACCTTATCAGACCACAGTGGAATAAAAATAAATATCAAAACCAACAAAATTACTCCCAAACCCACAAAGATATGGACACTAAACAACATGATGCTGAAAAACTCCTGGGTCAACACAAAAATCAAAAGAGAAAATAAAAAATTCCTAAAAACAAATGAAAACGAAGAAACATCTTACCAAAACCTCTGGGATTTCATAAAAACAGTTTAAAGAGAATAATTTATATCTCTACAAGCACACATCAAGAAAATAGAAAGAGAACAAGCTGACAACCTAACAAATCACCTAAGGGAGCAGGAAAGCAAGACCACCAAAACCCTAACTTCGGCAGAAGAATCCAGGTAACCAAAGAAAAAAACTCAAATACAGGACATGGAAGACAAAAATATAGAAAAAAAATCAACAAAATGAAAAGTTGGTTTTTTGAAAGGATAAACAAGATTGATGGACCCCTAGCCAGAATGACCAAGAGAAAGAGAGAAAAAGCCCAAATAAACACAATCAGAAATATAAAAGATCAAATCACAACTGACCCCAAAGAAACAAAAAAGATTACTAGAGATTGCTATGCAAACCTGTATGGGAACAAACTTAATAACCTAAATGAAATGGAGGACTTTCTGACATCACACAACTTTCCAAGGTTGAAACAAAAAGACATTGACACACTAAATAGACCAATAACAACCCAGGAAATTGTCTCTGTATAAGAAAGCCACCTACAAAAAAAAAAAAAAAAAGCCCTGGACAGGATAACTTACCAGCGGAATTCCATAAAACATATAGGAGGAGCTGATACCAATCCTATTGAAAGTATTCCAGGCAATTGAGAAAGATGGAACTCTCCTCAAATCATTTTACGAAGCTAACATTACACTGATACCCAAACCAAGTAAAGGTCCAACAAAAAAAAAGAACTACAGATCAATATCCCTTATGAATATAGATGCAAAAATCCTCAACAAGATTTTAGCAAATTGGATCAAAAAACACATCTCAAAAATCATCCACCATGACCAAGCAGGCTTCATCCCTGGGATACAGACTTGATTCAACATCTGCAAGACCATAAATGTAATAAAATACATCAACAAATGTAAAAACAAGAACACATGATTATCTCATTAGATGCAGAAAAGCTTTTGATAAAATCCAGCATCCCTTTGTGATAAAAACCCTCAAACACCTAGGCATAGAAGGAACATACCTCAAAATAGTAAGTACCATCTGCAATAAACCTACAGCCAGCTTATTGCTAAACAGACAGAAACTGGAAGCATTTCCCCTGAAAACTGGAACAAGACAAGGCAGCCCACCCTCACCCCTCCTATTCAACATTGTGTTAGAAGTCCTAGCTAGAGCAATCAGACAAAATAAGGAAATCAGAGGTATCCAAATAGGAAATGAGGAAGTTAAGTTATCCCTCTTTGCTGATGGCATGATCCTATACCGCAAAAATCCAGGAGAGTCTGTCAAAACCTCCTTGCATTGATAAAGAACTTTGGCAAAGTCTCAGAGTACAAAATAAATGTGCAAAAGACAGTCACATTCTTATACACCAACAACAAACAGGCAGAGAAACAAATAAAAAGCACAATCCAAGAGGACACAAACAAATGGAAAAATATTCCATGCTTGTGGATAGGAGGAATCAACATTGTTAAGATGTCCGTCCTACCAAAGGCAATCTACAGATTCAATGGAATACCCATCAAATTACCAATGTCATTATTCTCAGACCTGGAAATGACAATATAGAAATTCATATGGAAACATGAAGAACCATGAATAGCCAAAACAATCCTCAGCAAAAAAAAAAAAAAAAGGCAGGAGGTATTACACTTCCAGACTTTAAACTTTGCTATAAGGTTACAATAATCAAAACAGCCTGGTATTGGTACAAGGACAGACATATAGACCAATGAAACAGGATAGAGATTCTGGAAGCAAAATCTCAATTTCTCAACCAACTCACCTTTGACAAAGCTTCCACCAACAACCACTGGGGAGAGGAAAACCTGTTCAGTAAATCATGCTGGGAAAACTGACTGACCACGTGCAGAAGAATGAAACAGGAGACCCTACCTATCACCATACACAAAAATCAACTCCAAATGGATCAAAGACCTAAACATAAACCCCCAAACTCTAAGAATCTTAGAAAATGCAGGAGATACCCTTACAGAGATCAGAATAGGCAACTAATTCCTGATCAAAACCCAAAAGCCCATGTCATGAGAGATAAGATAGACAAGTGGGACCTCATCAAACTAACAAGCTTCTGCAGAGCAAAAGAAACCATGAAGAGAGTGGGGAGACAACCCACAGAATGAGAAAAAATATTTGCCAACTGTATATCTGACAAAGGCCTAACATCCAGGATTAACAAGGAACTCAAACATGCCAAAAGGAAAAAAAATGGCCCCATTAAAAACCGGGCAAAAGATATGAATAGATACTTCTTAAAAGAAGATGTACAGGCAGCCAACAGACACATGAAAAAATGTTCAGGCTTACTAATCAAGAAAAATGCAAATCAAAACCACATTGAGAGACCACCAGTAAGACTGGCCGTCATTAATAAATCAAACAACAAATGCTGGCGAGGACGCGCGGAGAAAAGGGAATGCTTCTACACTGCTGGTGGGAATGCAAACTAGTTCAACCTCTATGAAAAACAGTGTGGCAATTTCTAAAAGTACTAGGCATTGACCTTCCTTATGACCCAGCAATCTGCCTACTGGGAATATACCCAGAGGAACTCAAATCTTCTACAAAAAAGATACCTGCGCACGCATGTTTATTGCAGCACTATTCACAATAGCAAAAACATGGAACCAACTGTACTGCCCATGAAAACAGGACTGGATTAAAAAAATGTGGTACATATACAATGGAATATCAAGCAGCCATAAAGAAGGACAAACATATGGACTTCACAGCAACTGGGATGGACTTAGGGTCAATAATACTCAATGATCTATCACAGAAACAAACAACAGAGTACTACATGTTCTCACTCATAAGCAGACCCTGAATATTTACCATAGTACTGTAAGAAAGGAATTGGCAGTGGGATACTGCCAGGGTTGGGGGGAGGGGGAACACAATATCAATAAGCATACCTGATCTCAAACCAGGCAAAGTGGAGACCAAAGGGAGGTCCAAACCTTACCTGTATGATGTCCACTTTTATTCCTAATCCTGAATTGTACCCTACATCTTTAAAATATATATTTTAAAAGTTTAAAGAAGACCATATTTTAAACTACCATGCAGGTGAGCCCTGTGAGTTTTACTTCTTCTGGGTCATCCCCTTTAAGAAGCAAGTGGCTTCTTCAAGCACTGGTCCCCCTTCCACTAATAGGAAGCAAAAAAAAAAAAAAAAGCTTTTTCTATGATATTTTTGTCTTCTATGTCTTATATTTGAGAAAAAAAAAAAAAGCTACTAGATCAGGAAATGGCAAAGCCATGAGAAAAATGACTGTGGGTTTCTTAGTAGACATGTTGAAGGGGGCTTCCCACTCTCCGACCACCTTAAATATTAACTTGAATGAGAAACAGAAACCTTTTGTGTTCAATTCTCTGTGCTGGGACTTAGTTGTTACAGCAGTTTAGTCTAACCTTGTTTACACACATGGCTGTAAGGTCCCGCATGCACCAGCCTCTTCCCTCCTCCCAGATCACTTTCCCTGGACCACCTAACCCCAGTCACACCATGTCCTCCAATTACATGTACATCTCGGGGTCTCAGCATCTTCCATGATCGTCTGTCTCTGCTGGTCCCTCCTGACATCTGTGGCTGATCCCCATCACCCTTTGGGATTTGGCTAAATTACTGTCTCCTCAGAGAAGTGTGGTCTGGCCATACTGCCTAAATAGGCTCCCACCTTAAGCATGCCATTCACTTATTCTATAGCATTCATCATTAGAATTATGCATGTATTTATTTGTTTAAATAAATGGTCAGTCAACTCCTTGAGAGACTACAGTCCATGTGTTGTAGAGTCAATTGTTGTTCAAAATATTCACTTCTTCATCCTCTGGGAGGATTACCTATTCCTGCCCTACTGAAGTCAGGTGTGATCATGTAACTTTCTTTGGCCAATAAAATGTGAATGTAAAATGTGTCAGCTGGGTGCACCAAACACGATTTCTGCCTAGTGAGAAGAAGGATTACAAGGAAAAGCCAGAAGTTGATCTGTTATTTATAGTACAGGTGAAATTTTCATAACAAAGAATTAGCCATTTCAAAGTGAACAGCTCTGTGGTATTTGGTACACTCTTACACTGCTTTTGTTCCTACAAAATGAGGTTCCCTGTTGGAAGCAACTGTCAGAGAACTGGGAAACAAACCTGCTGGGAACATCCCCTACTTGGGAGGTTACACCTGCTGGAGGTCAAGACCCTGGACCCCGTTAGGTGGGAAAAGGAGAGAAGAGCAATTCCTGATTTTAACCAAAGACAACTGGGGTATAAAGACAACTGCAGAATAGAATTTGAAAGGAGATATTTTGCATAAATGAAGGGTTTCTTTTTAATTTTCAGTGATCCCAAGGAAGGTAGGAATGGTCAAACAACCACCAAAGCTCTGGCTCTCAGAACTTTCCTGCCCAATGAAGAGACTTGGAATGACAGACCAGGTCCTTTTCATATGCCCCCACCCTCAAGTAAGGAGGGGAGAGAGAAGCTGTGGAGGGAGAAGAGAGACGGGAGTGGGAGTTAGAGGCGCTGACCTGCTCTCAGCTCTACTTCAACCTTTAAGTCATCCTTTCAAGAATAAGCAGGCTCTATCTAGAGAATGATGATACTGGGAACATTCCCCAGTTGGGATAGCTTTTTCCCCAAGTAAAAAACAAAGCAGATATTGAACCACCCTGTATCCTGGCGATGAAGCCTACTTGGTCATGGTGGATGACTTTGGGGACGTGTTTTTGGATCCAATTTGCTAGAATTTTTGCATCTATGTTCATCAGAGATATTGACCTGAAGTACTCTTTTTTTGTTGGACCTGTACTCAGATTGGGTATCAGTGTGATGTTAGCTTCGTAAAATGATTTGAGGAGAGTTTCATCTTTCTCAATTGCCTGGAATACTTTCAATAGGATTGGTATCAGCTCCTCCTTGTATGTTTTGTAGAATTCCACTGGAAAGCCATCTTAGCAACCAATTCCTGATCAAAACCCCAAGTGCCCATACCATAAGAGATAAGATAGACAAGTGGGTCCTTATCAAACTGAAAAGCTTCTGCAAAACCAAAGAAACCATCAAGAGAGCAGGGAGACAGCCCACAGAATGGAAAAAATATTTGCCAACTGTATATCTGACAAAGGCCTAACATCTAGGATCTACAAGGAACTCAAATGTGCCAAAAGGAAAAAACAAACAGCCCCATTAAAAAGTGGGCAAAAGACTCAAATAGACACTTCTCTAAAGAAGCTATACGGGCAGTCAACAGACACATGAAAAAGTGCTCAGCCTCACTCATCATCAGAGAAATGCAAATCAAAACCACACTGAGATACCACCACCTAACCCCAGCAAGAATGGCCATCATTAATAAAACAAACAACAGATGCTGGTGAGGATGAGGAGAAAAAGGATGCTCCTACACTGCAGGTGGGAATGCTTTGTAGATGGGAACACAGAGAACCCCTGATCCCACCTAACAGAAACATTTGATCTGGAGTAGATGTTAATGGGGACATACTCCAATAAATCTTTATGAGTGCTTTTTTTTTTTACATTTAAACATAAATGTAAAATAACCCATTAATATAAATTAACACTCTGGCCAGTTAAAAGAGGTAGAGGAAGAGCACAATATGGCTGCATGCAATGATCTGTTCCTTGCCTTACGAGTTTTATAAACCATATTTGATCATTGAAGCAAAAGTTAAAACACTATCCTATACTCAAGACAATGGTATTTATTTATTTATTTTTGAGTTGGAGTCTCACGCTGTCGCCCAGGCTGGAGTGCCGTGGCGCGCTCATGACTACCCCAGCGTCAACCTGCTGGACTCCAGCAATCCTTCTGCCTCAGCCTTCCAAGTAGCCAGAACTACAGGCGCGTGCTACCACACCCAGCTAATTTTTAATTTATGGTAGAGATGGGGTCTCACCAAGTGCTCAGGCGATCCATTCACTTCAGCCTCCCAAAGTGCTGGGATTACAGGCTGAGCCACCAAGCCAGGCCCAACGATGGTATTTAAAAGTGGGGAAGGTAAAGGAACCTGAACGAAAGTGAGGTTTCCACTCTTTACTTGAAGTAACTAAGTGTGGATGCATCGACTGCAGTAAGTCACATATGTCTATTATCATATCCAGAGCAGCCACTAAGAAAATGATACAAAGAGAGGCACTAAAAACACTAAAAATAAATCAAGGAGGAAAGAGGGGAAGCAGGAAACAAAATGTCAGACTTAAACCCTAACATATCAATAATTACCTTAAATGTAAATGGTCAAAATACACCAATTAAAAGATAGAAATTGGCAGCATGGATACAGAGAGGCAGATAGTGGAGAAACATCAACAAGGTATGAGAAGAGAGGTGGGCTAAAGAAGAAGGTGTGAGAAAAATTTGCACTGTAAACATGTAACTTGCTCTGTCCAACCCACTTAGAGCCATGCACTGTGCCTTGGACAGATGGACATCCCCAATCTATGTAAACCTTAATACTCCGCCTCCTCTTTCTTCTTCTTCTTTAACAAGGCTTATTTTTGCTACAAATTAGTGGATTTAAATTCCCCTGGCTTCACATCTTTCCAACAGAGCTTTGTTTCCAGGGTCTGCCCTGAGCACTTTCCTGTCAGTAACTTCTGCTTCTCAATCCTTGGTTGTTCTATTCTTCTAATCTCCTACCCTCGATCAATCCTAGAGTCAACGCTCTCTTTTATTGTACCATGGCTGAGAATGTTTACTAAGTATTGCGTATTGATGTCACTACACTTTTGTAGTTTCTCTTCTCAACTAAGTCCTTAATACTCCTATGTAAAACTTTTTACCTGTTTGCAATCCATCCTCTCTTCCATACCTTGTGAATTTTACTTCAGACCTCCACTGCTTTTTCAAAAGGCTCACCACTTAAATTAAGAAAATAAGAGCTGTGGGATAAGATTTTTGACTTTTATTTTTTTACAAGTTTTGTTACTCACACAAACCCAAACATATCTGAATCTTAATCTACTGTGTCTCTTCTTTGGTCTCAGATCAAAGGACAAGGAGTTCTTCCTCCCATTTGTGGTTTCAACTCCATTTCTTCCTCCTTATGAACTTTCTACTTATGCCTCTTCTCTTACAACTCCAACTTCTTTCTCTCCATTGATTCCTCTACTCTGTGCAAGAATGTTTTGGAAAATATGGTCAATCTCTCATCTCATCCCATGCAGCTGTATCACTACTGACCCATTTCTTTCTTTGCATTCATACCAAGCCTTTTTGAAAGAAGAGTTTTTGCTCCCTTCTCTACTATTGTGCCTTGACATGAGAAATAGACCACACAACTGAAAGTTCTCCAGATAAAAAGAATTGTGTTGACTCATATGACAAGCTGGGAGACAAGTGTCCCACGATTGGTTTAATGATAATATCTTCAGAGATGTGGGTTCTCTTCTCCCCTTGTTCCCCCTCCTCAGACTGTTGACTCATGTCTTCAAGAGAGTCTCCCATGGCTATGCGATGGCCACCATCACCCGAGGGATCACATCACACTCCTACTTCCACAGAGGGAACAGAAGACTGGGAAGAGGCTCTTCTTAAACACTGTTCTCTCTTTTTTTTCACCCAGGAAAAATACTTTCCCTGGCAGTCCTTCAGCAGTTCACATGGTCAGATTTAAGTCACATGGCCATCCCTATTAACAAAGGAAGACAGGAAAGAATTTTCAGTCCCTGTCCCCAGAGGCAGACCCTGCCTTAGGAGAGAAGCAAAGGGAGTGGCCTCTGGGCAAAGGGGCCAGCAGACCTGGCCATGCTCACCTTGCCCTGGCTACACTCACCCTGATGTGGTCATGCTCACTCTGACTCAGCTATATTCACCTCAACCTGAACGCGCTTGACCCAGCTACGCTCACCTTGACTCAGTCACATGACGCACTTTCACCATGACACTCCAGACACTGCTCTCCCTTCAACCTGAAGTGGCCAGTGACCAACCACCAGGACACAGCACGAAAACCATTGGTCCTTCTCCAACTTGGCCTTCCCCCAGAATGCCAACATTCTGACTGCTCCCCAGTGTAAGCAAGTGACTTCAACTTGTCCTGTCCTGATGTGTCAGTGTCTCATGCCCCTTCCGCTCGTCCTTCTAGGTTGTGTCTCCTTTACCTGAGTGTCCATGTTGATAACCCTTCATGGTTCTGCCTTAGGCCCTGTGCTCTTCTCACCCTCTGTCAGTATGCCTTATCCTTTGGGATTACAGATAGCTTTGGGAAAATAGAGGAAATTGTCTTCGAAATGCACAAACCCACTACATTTATGTGAGTGTACAACTTGAAGGAATTTAGGGAGCCCCTAAGACCATCCACTGACCACTTTGGGTTTAGACATTATTCCCTCCTGCCTCAGTCTGCTCCTCCCTAATGTTTTTCTCTTGGTTAACAGTATTCTCTCCAAGCAGACAAGTTCCAAGTATCTTCTCCCACCCCACCTACCCCATTCATCCCACTCCTCACACAGGTGTTGTCCAAGTGGGTCCACACATTCTAGAGGCTCCCTGAGCTTTCTCCTGTTCCCATCTCTGCCCCATATTTGGGATGGCCCTCGCGATGTCCTCCCCAGATTATTGCCATAGACGTGTGCTGCTGACAACCCTCCATGCTGACACCAGGGCTCTCTTGCTAAAACCCAAATTAAATCACTTCATAGAATAAAGTCGACCATGATTTCCTATTTCCAGGACACAAATCCGAATTCCCATGTATGACGCCCATGGCTCTGCACACCTCACTCCTTACCTGTCTCCTCCGAATACATTCTGCCTGTGCTCACATCACCCCTGCCTGACATTTATAGGCAGAGCTTCCACAGTCCTTGCACTTCATCTGCCAGGAACCCATCTCCTACCACTCGACTGGGCAGAGACACGCCCACCCTCAAAGCACGAACCTCTTTCTTTCTTGCCAGCATAGACATATACCCACCCTCCAAAGCATAATTCACTTCCTCTCTTGGTTCATAGGTGCCACCCACCTTCCAAAGCACAGGTCTTGGCCATGTAGACGCACACCCACACTCCAAGGCATGGGTCACTTCCTCTCTGCACCGTCCTCCACCTGCCCTCTTGCCTTCTTTCGAATTTTGTGCAAACTCGTATTATTACATTTACCCCCGTGAGTAATAGATTATGTCTATGGGTGCGTACTCCCATAATATTCCGAGCTCCTTGGGAGCATGGGTTATGAAGAATTCAGCCTTCTGACTGTCGGACAGAAGGTGGCAATATGTTGGGGGAGAAAAAATATCAGTGTGTATGTTTTTTAAAATGAAGTGGGTTTTATTTCTTCAGCTAATATTATGGACTTTTAAGAGTGACCAGAAAACATTCTGGGAAAGGAAGACTTTCTTGGATTTTGGCATAGGCATCTTTAGCTTCAGAAAAACTACAGTCTCTGCATTGTGGAATTTTCACCAGACACCTGTTGAATACACCTTTGTTCTTTGCTCTAGCAGAAAACAGCCACTAGAAGGCACTGCAGTCACAGATATTTCTTTGTACATGGTCAAATGATTGGGCAAAAACTGTTCTTGAAAACAAAAAGCTCTTTATGTCCACATTTCTTTAGCCATTTCTTATTATTCAAAGCAAATTAAAATGGAAGTTTCCTATTCCTTATCTTCATTCTTCATACCACTCAGAAATTCTTCCACAAATAGTCGCATTGGGATATTTCCAAAGAAGAAGTTGAGCTGGTTTCTACTGTGACTCTAGCAAATTCTTTTTTGGGGGGGTTGGAGTCTCACTCTGTCGCCCAGTGGCAAGCTTCTGGTCACCGCAGCCTCGACCTGCTGGGCTCCAGATATCCCTCCGTCTCAGCCTTCCAGGTAGCTGGAACTACAGGCGCGCACTACCACGCCCGGCTAATTTTTGATTTATTGTAGAGATGAGGTCTCGCCAAGTTGCTCAGGCGGCTCTCGAACCCCGCAAGCTCAGGCAAGCCACTCACCTCAGCCTCCCCAGGCGAGGGATTACAGGCTGAGCCACCGAGCCCGGCTATATTGCATTTTTTAAACAAATGTGAGGTTTGTGGCAATCTTGTGTCAAGCAAGTCTGTCAGTACCATTTTTCAATACTATGCGCTCACTTTGTGTCTCTACGTCACATTTTTGTAATTCTTACAATATTTAAAGCCTTTTTGTTATTATTATATTTGATATAGTGATCTATGATCAGTGATCCTCAATGTTACTATTGTAATTATTTGGGGGTGCCACAAATCTTGCCTATAGAAGATGGCAAACTAAATCAATAAATGTGTATGTTCTGACAGCTCCACTGACTGGCCATTCCCTATCTTGCTCCCTCTCCTTGAGTCTTTCTATTTTCTGAGACACAACACAATTGAAATTAGGCCAATTAATAACCCTACTGTGGCCACCAAATGATCAAGTGAAAGAGAGTGTTTCATCTCTCACTTTAAATCAAATGCTATATGTGATTAGACTTAGTGAGGAAGGCATGTCAAAAGCCAAGACAGGCCAAACGCTAGGCCTCTTGCACCAGAAAGTTAGCAAAGCTGTGAATGCAAAGTAAAAGTTCTCAAAGGGAATAATTTTCTGTTGTTTAAGCCACCCCGTCTGTGATATTTGTTTGTTTGTTTGTTTGTTTGTTTGAGTTGAAGTCTCACTATGTCACCCAGACTGGAAGGCAGTGGCACGCTCCCGGCCACCGCAGCTTTGACTTGCTGGGCTCTGGTGATTCTTCTACCTCAGTCTTCCAAGTGGCCAGAACTACAGGCGCGCGCTACCATGCCCAGTTAGTTTTTGATTTATTGTAGAGATGAAGTCTCGCCAAGTTGCCCAGCTTGTTTTACATTTTAAATGGGAGGTTTTGTTGGTGGGGTTACAATGGAGTGTGTGCATGCTCCTTCCCTGCTCCTGATGTTTCAGTCCTGCCAAGAGAACCCCTTAGGCTTTGTTACTTTTTCTGTCTCTGAATGGCAAGTAACTTATCTGGAAAGTTTAATAAGAATTAACTGGCAGCCGGGCTCGGTGGCTCAGCCTGTAATCCCGTGCCTTGGGAGGCTGAGGTGAGTGGATTGCCTGAGCCCGCGGGTTTGAGACCCGCCTGGGTAACTTGGCGAGACCTCATCTCTACAATAATTCAAAAACTTAGCCGGGTGTGGTAGCACGCGCCTGTAGTTCCAGCTACTTGGGAGGCTGAAGCGGAAGGATCGCCGGAGCCCAGCAGGTTGAGGTTGCGGTGGCCGGGAGCGGCCAGTCTGGGCGACAGAGTGAGACTCCAACTCAAAAAAAAGATTAACTGGCATGCTTCACTAATTCTCTTCTCTCCTTTGAGAATATGAATAGGTTTCTTCCGTTTCTGCAATTCTGTGTAGATAAATCTGTCCACTTTTGGAGGTCAGTTTTGGGACGATTTGGGTCTCATTCAAACTGGAGTTCTGAAACCAGGGTTATCAACAATAAAGAAATATTTCAACCTATATCTTTACATTTTAATTTTATTTACTACGATTCCAAATATAGATGGAATAAAGGTGCTGGATGGCCACTAAAAACTCGAATATTTGGTGCATTATCTGGGAATGTTGAAAAATAGAAAGGTTCATAATTTTGGAGAGTAATTTATGTTCGTGTGGAAAGTGTTTTAGTACTGTCAAGGAAAGTGGTTTTGGGCCTTGGTCTTTAATGTGCGTTGAAATATTTAGAGTGTCACAGTTTGAAAATATTTAGGTTAGGTTAGGCAGGTTTGTGTAGAAAACAGCTGAGGCGTGGGGAAAGGTTTGGTACATGCTGTATTAGATTATTATGCCTGCCATAACAAAGTACCACAAATTTGATGACCTAGAATAAATTTGCTCTTTTACTGTTCTGCAGGCTGAAAATCTGAAATTAAGGAGTCAAATGCTCTAGGAGATTATCTATTTATTGCTATTTTTAGCTTCTGGTGGTTGTGGTGTCCTTGGGCTTGTGGCATATCTTCTTCTCTCAGTATACCTCAAATTTCCCTCTCTGCTTCTCACATGAGAACATTTGTCATTGTATTTAGGGTCCTCTAAGATAATACAGGATGGAAACTTATCTCATTTTTTTTTTTTTGAGTTGGAGTCTCACTCTGTCGCCCAGACTGGAGTGCAGTGGCCGCTCCTGGCCACCGCAGCCTCGCCCTGCTGGGCTCCGGCGATCCTTCTTCCTCAGCCTTCCAAGTAGCTGGAAGTACAGGCGCGTACTACCACACCCAGCTAGTTTTTGATTTATTGTAGAGATGAGGTCTCGCCAAGTTGTCCAGGCGGGTCTCGAACCTGTGGGCTCAGGCAATCTACTTACCTCAGATTACAGGCTGAGCCACCGAGCCCGGCTTCATATTTTTAACTTAGTTACATCTACAAAGACATTCTTTTCCCAAATAAGGTAACATTTACAGGTTCCAGAGATCAGGACATGAACACATCCTTGGGGGCCACCATTCAACCAGCCATAAGATTCTTTGTTTTGGATAATGGCTGTAGCCAACAGCATAGTAACGTGGTAGAGAGCTTAGAAACAGTTTGGTTTAAATAAAGTGGGCTTCCAGGAGTTGCAGGTGGGAGAATAACTGGTGCAGAATGAAGGGACCAAGAGGAGGACCTTTATCGTACAGAAAACTTTACCTGGCACTGGACTTTAGGATACTCAAGAGTCTGCTGGGCAGAAAAATCTGACAGCTGCCCACCTTGGCTTACTTGTCAGGCACAGCTATTCCTAAGCAGGCTTGACTAAGATGAAGACTCAGTTGTAGGGAAAATTAGGACTTGTCAGCATTGACACATGTGGCTTGCTGTAGGCTGAGAGATTCCCTTTACCAAGCAGGCCCACACTATTTTTGGATCTGTTAATTACATATGAGAGAAAAATGTGCTGTGAAAGGCGGGCTTTCAGTTTGACCAACAAAGTAATCAAAAAGGAAGAGCAGATGAAGACTGAGGGACACATTCTTAATGTCAAATTAACCTCATGCTAAAAGAATCCTAAGTTCGTTGGTCAAAAATGTCAGTGAGGTGGCATAGACTAATGAACCTTTTAGTGAGCCTAAACCAAAAAAACTTTCTCTCAAATGCCATGGGTTTCTACTATGTTCTTTGGCCACATTCTGTACTGGATTCTAGGAACAAAATTTTGCCTATTTTAACTGTACTATGGACTAAAAGGTGGCTCACTTTCTAAATTTTTTGGTTATGGGGATAGTACTGTAAAAAAATTATATTAATTATTTGGAACCTTTAAAAGCATGATTTATGAGAGACTTGCATTAAACTGATAAAACATCTGAACTTCTGGAAGCCCTACATTCATTCAATGGGAGAAGGTCAAACTGTGAAGACTGAAGGAGCCCTCAATCCCATTGAGGCACAGAGAACCCTGCCACTGAGAATGAACCAAATAAAACATTTGGATTATTTGTGAACATTTAGAATTTTGGACTTTTTTTTTTTTTTGAATTGGAGTCTCACTCTGTCACCCAGACTGGAGTGCAGTGGCCGCTCCAGCCTCGACCTGCTGGGCTCCGGTGATCCTTCCGCCTCAGCCTTCCAAGTAGCTGAAACTACAGGCGCGCGCTACCACGCCCAGCTAATTTTGATTTATTGTAGAGATGAGGTCTCGCCAAGTTGCCCAGGCAGGTCTTGAACCCACGGGCTCAGGCTATCCACTCACCTCAGCCTCCCAAAGGCGCGGGATTACAGGCTGAGCCACCGAGCCCGGCGAATTTTGGACTTTTAACCCACAACAGGGATGCTTGATTTCAGACTTGAACTTGAACACTTTGGGGACATTAATTTTTAAGAGGGTTTAATATGTGCCCTTACATTTCTCTCTGATGGATTTGATAATGGGAAGGGATAACTTTCAAATATGAACATTTACATCATGTTAATATTTTTAAAATACATTTGTATTTTCCTCCCTCCCTTCCTTCATTTCTTTCTTATTTTTTTTTCAGACCCAATCTCACTCCATCACCCAGGCTGGAGTGCAGTGGTGTGATCATACCTCACTGTAACCACAAGTGATCCTCCTGCCTCAGCCTCCCAAGTAGCTAGGACTACAGAGGTGAACCACCATGCTTGGCTATTTATTGTCTTTCAATAGACATAGAGGTCATGTATATCTTTTGATAGATTTATTCCTAGATATTTGACTTTTTTAAGGCTAAAAATACTTTATAAAATTATATGCTAACAATTTATGGCTGATGTTTGTAAATGCATCTGCTTTGGGCATATTGATTCTTTATGTAGCAATTTTTCTAAATGCTTCTTTGATTCTAATGAATCTTTTTTTCTACATACACAATATATGATGGGAAGATAATTTTGCCTGTTATTTACTTTTCCTACTCTCTAATGTGCTGGCTAGAATCTCTAGCACAACATAGAATAAATATGGTGTATTTCTGGAACACACCTTCGTTTTACACTAGAGGCTGCGGTTTGCAAACTGTTCACTGGAATAAAGTCTCTTTCCTCCAAATTCCTTTTTCAGAGAACTTTTGTTGACCAGAGAGAAGAGGAACTGAAAACAAGAAGACAAAAGTTATTTAAGGAAAAATGTTTATTTAATGAGCTCCATGGATCAGTGTCCTCCATGGACCTCAGCCTTGTTGGGGATGGAAGTCCAAATTTGCTCTGACACACTATGGAATCTTATGAGTGGAGGGCTGAACCCATTTTGTTGTATGTTAATTATGTCATTTTATTTAAAATAGATTTTTTAAAGCCAAAGATATATAAAAATATTTTTACCAAACTCTGATTCTTGGTTCTGAAACTTCTGCATGTCATATGTCTGGTCTACAACATCAGCCCCAAGAGAGAAAAACGAGTCAATTAAGTAACTCAACAAGGCCGGGCTCGATGACTCAGCCTGTAATCCCAGCGCTTTGGGAGGCTGAGGCGAGTGAATTGCCTGAGCCTGTGGGTTCGAGACCCGCCCGATCAACTTGGCAAGACCTCGTCTCTACAATAAATAAAAAATTAGCCAGTTATGGTAGCGCGCGCCTGTAGTTCCAGTTGCTTGGAAGGCTGAGACAGAAGGATTGCCAGAGCCCAGCAGGTTGAGGCTGCGGTGGCTGGGAGCGTGCCACTGTACTCCGGTCGGGGCAACGGAGACTCCAACTCAAAAAAAAAAAACAAAAAGAACCTCAAAGAAACAAGATTCAAACTAGATAAAGTCATGTGTAGAATTTTCCAGACTTTTCTTGTCATGCAGAAGCCTCTAGCTCCTAGGACAATAATACATGTTTTCCTTGTCCTGACACCCAAGAGTATGTATGTCTCCTCTCTTGGGCATAAGGATATCTGGAGTTACATTTAGGTGACAAGAATGTGGGGTGAAGAGTGGACCCAGTTGGCATGCTCACAATGCCCACATTGTATTGACCATATTTTAATCCAATACATTGTTCCAGTATCACTTGCAAGTAAATGATGTACTTGCTTTATATACATTCCAGGAAGGCTAGAGAAGCAGGCTTCTTATCCGTGTGGAATGATCCATTGGTGGATTTCCTTCAGAATAGACCATTTTGGTCTAGAATACAATCTTTACATATTTTGATCCTTCCAAGTAGACTCAAAAGAAAATGGGGTCTGCAAGACTCAATCAGAAGAGAAATGTGGGATGGTGCTATGCTGACAATTGGTGGTCCTTGCTCAATTTTGATGGTCCTCTGAGCAAACTGACACCCAGTGTGGGTCATGGTCAACTTAAGAGTTGAAGCAAAGACCTCCTTCTAGGCATGCATGTGCTACCATATATGCTATGGTGCTAAGTACCCTAAGGATTACAGAAAATAAAGGACAGTCATGAGGTACACATCATGTGGAAGGAAGAGCAACATTGTGAAGCATAAAGCAGATAAAGCAGAGGCCGTTGTAAGCTGCAGTGCCACCCAGACTGCCCCTTCTCTCTCCCCACCTGCTGGGAAGACTATGGACTCCACACCCTAGGCCTGTTACACTTTGGAGTCCTCAGTTTCTCTCCCACCCGACTTGGCCCACCTGGCTGCTGGATCCCCTACCCTGTCTGGGCCTCCACTTCCTAGTCCTACACCCTTGTCCTTTAAGCCTTCATTCTGCAGAGGGGGGTCCCTGGTCCTCATGTCTACAGATTCCCCTCCTCTTTCCTTTCCCACCCCTTTTCCAGTCCATCCCACCAAGACTCCTGTTACCCTAGGCAATCCAGACTATTTTAGTGTCTCAGGCAACACACCCACACACTTGACCCAGAAGCCTACGGTGGACTCTGATGACACTGATATGAGCATGACTCTTTCATCAGAAGCTGCTATTTTCACATCCCCCCCAAGTGAGCTCTTCCCCATTTCCCCAAATTCATGCCAGTAAACAGAGAAGGGCCTTAAAAATCCACCTGCCTACATCTGCCCACCTATACTTATTTCCCCCAGTCCCACCTCAACTATCAAACATTCCTTAGGTCAAAACACCACCCCTCTCTGTTCCAAATTAGTCACAATGCAGTGCAGAGACCCCTTACAAAGCCATTAGTATATATCCGCCCACCTACGTTCATTTTCCCCAGCCCAACATCCAACCATCCTTTTGGCCAAAAACTCACCCCTCTGCCTACATTTGGGACGCCTGCTGGGCAAGATTAGAAAGCATGTCTCCCCAGTGACCCTGTTTTTAGGAGCCTTCCCACCATGGCTCTTCCAGTGACCTGTGCCCAAGCGAGCAGCACCGATTTGACATCCTCATTTAAGTGTGCCTTCAGCCCCAGTGTTATGGATATGACTCCTCCATCTAAGGCTATTATCTTTCAGTCTCCCCCTAAGTTCAGGAGGACAACATTCTATTTTCCGTGGGGTTTCCTGGTTCTAGGAACATATGACCCAGAGGCAGCATTGCCTCACCATGGATCTCCACCAGTTTCCTGCACAGTCAGGAGATGCACTGCAACTCCCAACAATCCTTTGAATCCACCAGTCACTTCTCATCCCACATTTGGGCCCCTGATGGGCAGCAGCAGTTGAGCAACTCTTTTCTTCTGGGGAACCCAGCAATCCAGCACTTACAAAAGGCCTAACATTTTCTGAAGCCCAGCTGCATGAAGGTACCATCATGCAATCAGGACTGGCAAGCTTAATATCGCCATATTCTGTGCTTGGCACACCTATCAATGCCCGGCAAACCTTTCATAACAACTCAAGTGCTTTCATAAAAACCCAAGACTTCTAGCCTGAGAGTTGCCAGTGGGATGCCTGGCACTGGAGGCAGTACCCCCCTAGTTGCCAATATAACCACAGGCCCACTGGTGATGGGACCTGGTGCTCCTATAGATGGTAGGAGCCTTGGGGTGGGCATGTTTGCCCAGGTACCAGTTCCATACCAGGAGCACACAATCCTAGAGCAGGGCTGAGGGGTCACCCAGCACTGTTCTATTCCTCCATTAGGTCAGATAGCCCGGGGTCTAACCGGCCACAGCATGGCTGCTACAGGACCAGGGACCAACAACATCTCCATCTCTATATCTGCTTCCAGAGACACCTAGATTTCTATCACCTGGGACCTACCTGCCCAGAAAACAGTTGGTAGTATGGGAAGGGTGGTTCCAAACCCATGGATGG
>CAUYQG010145144.1:0-12713 GCA_963574415.1 Tarsius wallacei | reverse complement strand
TGCCCAGGTGGGTCTCGAACCCGCGGGCTCAGGCAATCCACTCACCTCAGCCTCCCAAAGCGTGGGATTACAGGCTGAGCTAACGAGCCCGGCTGACCAAGATTTCTTAAAACACTCACACAAAAGCACTAACCATAGCAGTCATGAAAGAAAAAACAATAAACAATACTTAATTTGAACTTCATAAACATAAAAACCTTCTGCTATTCAAATGATATCACTGAAGGATAGAAAATGTAAATCAGAGATTTGGAAAAATACTTGTAATACATCTATCTGACAAAGGATTTGTACCCCAAATACATAAAGAACTCCTACAAATCAATTATGAAAAGAAAAACTCAAACTCAGTAAAATGAGCAAAAGACTTCCACATATACTTTGCATTAGAAGAGATAAAAAATACATGTAAAACTGCTCAACATTATTAGTTATCAGAGATCTGCATCATGGGCAAAACTAAAAAGACTGACAATACTGGCCAGGCATGGTAGCTCGTGTCTGTAATTCCAGTGATTTGGAAGGCCAGGGCAGGAGGATCACCTGAGATCAGGAGTTTGAGAGTAGCCAAGGCAAACAAGGTGAGACTTTGCCTCTACAATTTTTTTTTTAAGTATTAGCTAGGCATTATGGTTTGTGCCTGTAGTACCAGCTACTCAGGAGGCTGGGATGGGAGGATCACTGGATCCCAAAAGTTTGAGGCTGAAGTGAACTATGATTGCACTTCTGTGCTCCAATCTAGGTGACAGAGCAAGATCTCCCCTTTAAAAAGGACTGACAATATCAAGCATTGGTGAAGAATGTGAAGCAAGGGAAATCCTATATATTTCTGGAGGGAATGTAAAATAATACAATCACATTGGAAAACAATTTGGTAGCTTGTTGCAATGTGAAATATGCATCCACATTATGACATAAAAATTCCACTTTCGAGTACCCCAAAGTAATAAAAACTTTGGTCTATAAATAGGTTATACAAATATTTTAATAGCAACTTTATTCATAACAGCTCCAAACTGGTATTAACTCAATAGTCCACCAGCAGTTTAATGGATAAGCAAATTGTAGTATATCTATGTAATTGACTAACCCTGAGCAGCAAACAGGAGTAAACTAATGATAAATACAAACATAGGTAAATCTCAAAACATTATGTTGAGCAAAAGACCTTAGATCCCTACCATGGAATTCTATTGATATGAAATTCTGGAACATGAAAATTAATCCACAATGGCATAAAGGGGCCAGGGGTGGGACGATTGCTTGAAATTGAGCATAAGAGATATCATTGGGGTAATGGAAATGCATATCTTTTTTTTTTTGAGTTGGAGTCTCACTCTGTCTCCCAGGCTGGATTGCAGTGGCACACTCATGGCCACCCCAGCGTCAACCTGCTGGGCTCCGCGATCCTTCCGCCTCAGCCCTCCAAGTAACCAGAACTATAGGCGCACGCTACTATGCCCGGCTAATTTTTTTAAAAATGTATTATAAAGACAAGGTCTCACCAAATTCCCCAGGCTGGTTTCAAACCCGTGGACTCAGGCAATCCACTTACCTTAGCCTCTCAAATTGCTGGAATTACAGGCTAAGCCACTGAGGAAAATGCATATCTTAATGGGACAATGGTTTGATGGATGCACACATTTAAAATTTTTCTACAATGAGCATTTATAGCTACAATATAATTTTAAATTTGTTTTTAAATGAAGGTAGCTAGGAAAGGATCTCTATAGCCCTCTTCTACAAGGAGTCTTCCTGGAGTCAGCTCTTGGGCCAAATGCGAATTTCAGGGTCTCTAGGTCCTTATTTAAGTTTCCCAGGTGCTGTTTGGGACCCAGGCTGTAGTCTGTCATATAGAATCCCATCTGAGCCCGCAGGTTCGAGACCCGCCTGGCCCGCAGGTTCGAGTAAGACCCGCCTGGTCAACTTGGCAAGACCTCATCTCTACAATAAATCAAAAATTAGCCGGGCATGGTAGCGCGTGCCTGTAGTTCCAGCTACTTGGAAGGCTGAGGCGGAAGGATCGCTGGAGCCCAGCAGGTCGAGGCTGCGGTGGCTCGGAGCGGCCACTGCACTCCAGTCTGGGCGACAGAGTGAGACTCCAACTCAAAAAAAAAAAAAAAAAAACAGGTCTATTTAAACTATATCTATGGGTGTGGGATTGCATTTTTCCATATGAATTTTCCTCCCTTCCCACACAAAAATATTATGGAAAAAGTAAGAAAATATGTATTTCAAGGCAGTACTTTACTCGTTTATTTTACAATTAGTTATTGAGTATGCCAATCACAGGTCTAGATGACAAGGGAGTATGCTGAAATCAGATGAATCCCTGAGCTAGGCAGGAAGGCAAATAATCCATCAAATCCCACAGAAAGATAAAGACTGCACAATGTAGACCTACAGATCGTCTCTCTGTTAAACTCAGGTATTTGACCACTATTGCCAAGTAAGTCAGGTACAAGTGAGTGTTAACTTCTAGTGCAAGTCAGTGATTGTAGACCCTGTGAGACATCAGATCTACCTTAAAAGAAAACTGCATTGAGGACTTTTCATCATAAAGCCTCTTTCTCTCCAGGCAGCCTGAAATCATTGCCTCCTTTGGCTTCTAGAAAGACAGTAATGATCCCTACAAATGAAAACTCTATTCCGGCCCACAGTTGTCTGTCTCATCTAAGACAGGTGTCTTACCTCTTCCCAATCACCAACATGGATTAGAAAAACAACTGCAAATGATTCTCCTACCATTTCAAAATGATCCTGCTTCAACTACTTTTTTTTTTTTTGAATCGGAGTCTCACTCTGTCACCCAGGCTGGAGTGAGTACAATGGGCTCAGGTGATCCTTCTGCTTCAGCCTTCCAAGTAACTGGAACTACAGGTGTGCACCACCACGTCCAGCTAATTTTTTAATTTGTTGTAGAGACAAAGTCTCACCAAGTCGCCCAGGCTTGTTTCAAACCCGTGGGCCTAGGCTATCCTCTCGCCTCAGCCTCTCAAAGTGCTGGGATTATAGGTGTGAGCCACCATGCTTGGCTGTTTCTGCTACTTCTAACAGAGAACATTCAGTTTGCAGGGACCAGGACTCCCTAATTCCACTGTCATGGAGAGATTTCTGTTGTTTTAGCAATATGGGAGCAGCTCCTGCCACTTTCAGGCTGTACAGGCTTATTTTCATAGCCTCTACATAGAGAATCATATTGAGCATGATCAACAATCCACCTATTTCCTGGTTGAGACAACCTGGGGATGGTTTTTGAGTGTGGCACTGGTTAGTAAGCCACACAGGACCCTCTGAGCAGACAGACTTGAGGAACCATGGGTTCCAGGCCTTTCTACAAAGAGGCCACTGAGATTGTCTTTCACAGCCATTGTCAGCTGATCCTTCCCCACCTTCTGCTCCCCACAACCCAGGGCTAATATGGTTCACAGGGGATGAGATTTATAGGAAGAACTCAGTGGCAACCACTGTAAGAGGATGCCTTTAGATTGTGAGTGATGCAAATATTGATATCCAGGAGGCCAAGAACGTTCAGTATCACTTTGCTCCCTTGTGCCCCCTCTTCCTCTCCAGAAGCTTCCAGGATTTCTTCATAGCTTTTCCAAAGCTCCATGCTTATGATTTTGTTGTTGTTGTTGTTAGTGAGACTCTCACTCTGTCACCCAGGCTAAAGAGCAGTGGCATAATCACAGCTACTGCAGCCATGACCTGCTGGACTCAGGCGATTCTTCCACCTCAGCCTTCCAAGTAGCTGGGACTAGGTGTTCACAACCATGTCTGGCTAATTTTTATTTATTTATTGTAGAAACAAAGTCTTATCATGTTACCCAGGCTGGTCAGGCAATCCCATCGTCTTGGCCTCCCTAAGTGTTGGGATTACAGGCATGAGTCACCACACCCAGGCCCTGCTTCTGATTCTGTTCAAAAGTATTTTTAATATCTTCCATGCAAAATGGAAAAAGCATTGTGATATGAGATGCAAGGCTATCAGATTTATGATTTGATTTAAAGTTCAAGAATAGGAAGTATGGAGATTTGATTCTATTCCCACCTCCTTCAAATCCACAATCCTTAGTCAAATCGCTTTCACTTTTTTTCATCTGTCAAATGGTGTATTGCGCTCAAACAAAATGAAATGCTCTGGAAAGTTAAAATTTTAGCATGAATGTCCTATGCCAGAGAACTATTGTGCAGCTGAAGTCATACTAGAGATCTGAGAAGGTTTCAGCCAAATTCATGGATTTTAGAGAGCATACAGTCGTTGGTTAGTGGTAACACTGTTTAGGGATCTAAGTTAGAAATTTCAGTCTCAAACTCAATTATATACCTAATCAGGCATCAAATCCCATCAATTTCCACCTCCAAAATGTCTCTCTAGTCTATATGTCCCTTTCTATTACCACATCCACTGACATGAATGCTTCTCTCTCCAAATGTGTTCCTTCCCTCATTTGTCACCTTCCCCCAATGCATCAGCCACATCAGCAGTCAGAAAACTTTTTCTAACATGCTCACCAGATCTTGTCTCTTCTCTGTTAAAACCTGTTGTTGACTTCCCATCAGCTAGAGCACAAAGTCCATGTTGTTAGTAAAGCACATAACACCTTCACAATTTTGCTCTCCTAATAAGCCTCTCTTTCTACCACCTTCTTGGAAAACTTGGTGACTTTGTACAGACAGCCCTTTCTTTCTTCTTGCCTACTCATTTTATTCACTCTAAGACACACTCAAACACTGCTGCCTCTGGGAATCCTTCCGAACCTTTCAGACCGAGAAAATGACCGCCCTGCTATTTCCACTTTCCATCCTACATACCTCCTATTCCAGCATTTCTCACATCATCCTCTCATGTTCAGGATCCTGTGGGGCTGAAGGTACCACTGGAATGACTCAGCACAGCATTTCTGATGTCCTGGTTTTAATAAATCATGAAGGACTCAGCACAAATCTCTGGACACATCTGAACAGTTCTGGGGCCAGGAACCATCTTCTCCTGACTTTCAGTAACGTCATGCCGGCAAGACCCCACAGGATACTCCTCCAAGAAATGGGTTCAATCTCTGGGGCCCGTTTGGTCCCTGTGCTTTAACTTTCAACTGCGCAGGGACTTCCCTGCTCCAAAGCCAGTGTTTGCAAAATAGTACTACACAGCTGCCTTGCCAAAGAATAAGTCAAGGTTGGTAGAATATTGCTGCCCTGTTTTGTTTTGTTTTCCTTCTACAGTGCAGACATAATTGTTAGTATTGTTACTTCCAAGTGGGTAACTTCCAGTGTACTCAACCATGAAGATGTCTTAAGAAATTATTTTAGACAATGCTAGGTCAGAAACAGTTCCACCCAGAAGAGAGGCGTGTTATGACTGTAAAGCATATCTTTCTTGTGGATCAACTGCATAACAGGAAAAGTTAGAAGGCCTACATTCTGATGTTTGACATTCATTGCCATTAAGAATAATATTATAAGATATTCTGTAAATGCCTCTAAATACAAAGTTTGATGTTAGACACCTTCCATTCAGAACCAAAGCAAGAAAGGGAAAGGGACCTTATTTTTTTTTTTTTTTTTTTTATTATGTTATTGTGGGGTACAGTTAGGGGTTAGGCATACAAAAATATTTCGTTCAGGTACCCTTGTTGATAAAAATATGGAACGCTTCACGAATTTGCGTGTCATCCTTGCGCAGGGGCCATGCTAATCTTCTCTGTATCGTTCCAATTTTAGTATATGTGCTGCCGAAGCGAGCACGGAAAGGGAACTTATTAAGTTTTATGTGGTACTTACGTGACAGTTAATGGGTTAAAATCAAAGGCAGAGTTTTCCAAAAACATATTTCAAACCATACAATCTCTGTGTGGGACAATCCAAACCTGAAAACGAAACACCCAAGCCTTCCAGGTTACTCATGCCTAGTCACACAGGAATTGCTCTTCCTTAGCTGCGCACTTAAACTCTGGAGGCCAGGGGACAGTACACACTTGGAGGACCTGACAAAATTGACTTAAAATCACATCACTTTGCATTAAATTCTTCAAAACAGCCAGACCAGCCTTCAGCATCCTCTGTGAGCTGAAAAATAAAGGATCATAGTTCTCAGGGCTGCAAATAAAAAGGAATTTAGAAGCAGTCAATTCAAAAGCCAGGTGTAGCTGCTCATGCCTATAATCCCAGAACTTTGGGAGGCGTAGGTGGGAGGATCACTTGAGCCCAGGAGTTCCAACCAGCCTGGGAAACATAAGGATACCTAATCTCTTTATTTTTTTTGAGTTGGAGTCTCACTCTGTCACCCAGATTGTAGTGCAGTGGCACACTCCCGGCCACCGCAGCCTCGATCTGCTGGGCTCTTGCAATCCTTCCACCTCAGCCTTCCAAGTAGCTGGAACTGCAGGCACGTGCTACCACACCCAGCTAATTTTTTATTTATCGTAGAGATGAGGTCTTGCCAAGTTGCCCAGGCGGGTCTCGAACCCGTGGGCTCAGGCAATCCACTCACCTCAGCCTCCCAAAGCATGGGATTACAGGCTGAGCCACCAAGCCCAGCTTCTAGTTGTTTTTCTATGGATTTTTTTTACAAAGTTGAGATCACAACGTACCAAAAATTTCTGTACTTTATGGTTTCATTTGCTGTAACTGCACACATTTTTCTGCTGATAGCTCTTTGTCAAGAGCATTTTAATGACTCCTTAAAACTTCACTGAGTAGAGATGTATTATAAATCACTTAACCATTTCCCATTGTTAAAAATTTATGATACAATATTTCAGATTTTAAAAATGGATATTTAAGCTATAATGTATATGATTTGGGAGACCAGAATATGACTCTCCAAAATAGGAAGGATTGCTGGGCAGAAGACAATCAAGAAAAAAGGAGGAAAACTCTGTTCTCCCTCTGTTTGCCTAAGAGCAGCACATGGATTTACAATCTGCCACACCCTCCCCACTCCCATCTCCACCTCCCATCCCCACTTGCTACCTGGGATAACAAATGTTAACCACTGAAGATGACTTTGGACTCTTATTAGCCTGGGGATGGTACCAGGGGAATCTACCCTTATAAGTTTTTATCTGCCATTTATTTGCCAGGCCTGTAGAGACCAAAGTCCTTTTTTAAAATCTTGTCACTTCTCTAAAATGTTAGTGTTTTTTGTTGAAGATGCTATTTAAGCTGGAAATCAAAGCAGTTCTTTGAGAGCTACCAATTCTCTGGTTGAAACAACCATGTGTATATAAAATATATATGTTAATAAACTTTGGTTTCTTTTTTCTCTTGTTAATCTGTCTTTTATAATAAGGATCCTTCTAACTAAGAAACTATGGGGGTTATTCCAAATAATTTACAAGACTAAACAGACATTAGCAAAGGTCAAAAACACCTAAACAAAAGTCATTATTTATAGGCTAGTGGTTATGAATTTATTTTCTGGAGTCAATACACCCACTGTCTTCACATCCTAGTTCTTTTTTTTTTTTTTGCGATCCTACCACCTCAGCCTTCCAAGAAGCTGGAACTACAGGTGCGTGCTACCACACCCAGCTAATTTTTTGATTTATTGTAGAGATGAGGTCTCGCCAAATTGCCCAGACGAGTCTCGAACCTGCAGGCCCAGGCAATTCACTCACCTCAGCCTCCCAAAGCACTGGGATTACAGGCTGAGCCACTGAGCCCGGCTGCACATCCCAGTTCTATCACTTCCAAGTGATCTTATGAGTTATGTCATCTCCCTGTTTTTATATAGAAAGAGATATAGATATAGATGTATTTTTTTTTTTTTTTTTGAGTCAGAGTCTTACTCTGTTACCCAGGTTGGAATATAGTGGCATGATCATAATCATGATGATCACGGCTCACAGCAGGCTCGACCTCCTGGGCTTAGGTCATACTTCCACCTCAGCATCCCAAGTAGCTGGGCCTATAGACACATGCCACCACACCTGAGTAATTTTTTTATTTGTAGAGATAAGGTCTCACTATGTTGCCCAGGCTGGTCTTAAATTCCTGGGCTCAGGCAATCTGCCTGCCTTGGCCTCCCAAAGTGTTGGGATTATAGGCATAAGCTTCTGCACCTGGTCTGTTTTCTTACCTATTAATTGAGAATAAGGGCTGTACCATCTGATAGGGTTATCATTAGTGTCTTTAAAGTACTTAGCACAACATTTGCCACACAATAGTAAATAAATGTTTGTTAGTTATGAATTTTTTTTTTTTTGAGTTGAAGTCTCACTCTGTCGCCCAGGCTGGAGTGCAGTGGCACACTCACAGCCAGTGCAGCCTCAACCTGCTGGGTTCAGGTGATCCTTCCACCTTAGCCTTCCAAGTAGCTGGAACTACAGGCATGTGCCACCATGCCTGACTAATTTTTTGATTAATTGTAGAGATGAGGTCTCGCGAAGTTGTCCAGACTGGTCTCAAATCCCTGGGCTCTTCTCACCATGGCCTCCCAAAGTGCTAGAATTATGGGTGTGAGCCACCGCACCTGACCATGAATAATTATTGCTGTTATTAACATTGTTATTTTTTGATGTTATTAGTTCATCACTATTATTAATAATTTGATTTTACTGGACCATGGCGATGTTGTCAGCAAAGTCTGATCGCAAAGTACTCACTGATCAACTTAGATCTAAGTGATACTTTAAAAACACATGCACTAAAAGAGAAAGCCATTTTGCATTTTGGGATTTGATTCCGGAAGGCATGTTGAGGAAGTTCATTTTGGAAAGGAATCCATTTGTGGGCTGAAGAAGTCACTGTTTAATCAAAGCAAAATCTCAAGGATTATAGGAAGCTGAAGAGAAATTTCGAGAAACATCTCTTCCTTCACTCCAGCCAGATGCCAAGTGACCTTTGATTATGCTTGAATGTGTTTCACATTGGGGAGCTTAATGCCTACCAAGGAAGTTCTTACACTTAGAAATTCAATTTTATGTGGAATCAAAATATCTCTCTATAACATCAACATATTGACAATAAAGTCACAGGTCACCCTAAACAAGTTTTAGTTTTAATTTTCTTTTTTTAGAGACAAGTTCTTGCTCTATCACCTAGGCTGTAGTGCAATAGTGGGATCATAGCTCACTTCAGCCTTGAACACTTGGGCTCAAGTGATCTTGCTACCTCAACCTCCCAAGAAGCTAGGACTACAGGTACATACCACCAAACTGGGATAATTTTAATTTTTTGTAGAGATGGGGTCTCGCTATGTTGCTGGTCTTGAACTCCAAGCTTCAAGCAATCTTCCTGCCTTAGTCTCCCAAAGTGCTGGGATTATAGACATGAGCCACTGCATTCTTCCAAACAAGCTTTAATACTGAATTTTCTATACAATGAAATGATGGGGGCCACGCTCGGTGGCTCAGCCTGTAATCCCAGCACTTTGGGAGGCCAAGGTGAGTGGATTGCCTGAGCCCATGGGTTCCAGAGCCACCTGGGCAACTTGGTGAGATCTCATCTCTGCAATAAATCAAAAATTAGCGGGGCGTGGTAGTGCGTGCCAGTAGTTCCGGCTATATGGATGGCTGAGGCGGAAGAATTGCCGGAGCCCAGCAGGTCAAGGCTGTGGTGGCCGGGAGTGGCCACTGCACTCCAGTCTGGGTGACGGAGTGAGACTCCAACTCAAAAAAAAGAAAAAAAAAAAGTCGAGCTCGGTGGCTCAGTCTGTAATCCTGCGCTTTGGGAGGCTGAGGTGAGTGGATTGTCTGAGCCCGCGGGTTCGAGACCCGCCTGGGCAACTAGGCGAGACTTCATCTCTACAATAAATTAAAAAAAAAATCAGCTGGGCATTGTAGCGCATGCCTGTAATTCTGGCTACTTGGAAGGTTGAGGTGGAAGGATCACTGGAGCCCAGCAGGTCGAGGTTGTAGTGGCTGCTCCTGGCCACTGCACTCCAGTCTGGGTGACAGAGTGAGACTCCAACCCTCCCCCCCCAAAAAAAGATGGGAATCACAACTTCTAATGGATTTATTTTAAAGTTTAAAAGAGATTGGTGAGAGCCAAAGGCAATAAAACCAAGACTTCATTATCCAGACTTTGTGAAAAATTGAAAAGATTTATGTACTCATTATCATATATGCTTTTCTGCAAATTGAATAATCTAAAATTTAAAAAAACTTAATGATTTTTCTCAAGAAAAAATGTCTAAAGTTAGAATTTTTAAAAGACTCTTTTAAAGTTCAGATGGAACTGGCTTGGTGGCTCAGCCCGTAATCCCACGTTTTGGGAGGCCGAGGTGAGTGGATTGCCTGAGCCCGCGGGTTCAAGACCCGCCTGGGCAACTTGGCGAGACCTCATCTCTACAATAAATCAAAAAATTAGCTGGGCGTGGTAGCACATGCCTGTAGTTCCAGCTACTTGGAAGGCTGAGGCAGAAGGATCGCCGGAGCCCAGCAGATTGAGGCTGCAGTGGCTGGGAGCGGCCACTGCACTCCAGTCTGGGCGACAGAGTGAGACTCCAACTCAAATAAAATAAAATAAAATAAAATAAAGTTCAGATGGAAAATCCTTTACAGTTTCATGCTTCAGGTGGGGAGGGGAATGGAAGAGAGCAGTATTGGGCCACGTTTTGACTAGAGTAGTAAGCTTATAGCTCCTTTTCTGGGGGCATCTCTTCTGCATAACTGAACTACTTAGCACACAGTAGTGAACACTCAGAAGTTCATTTAGAAATGGATTCAAACAGCAACCCTGGTAAACAAAGCTTTTGTGAGTCAAATGAAACCACTGAATAGAACTTAAACTGATCATCTTTCAATAGTGCAGATCATATCTATAGATTAGAAAAGCAGATCTTCTTTGTATAAAGATTGCCTGACTGCATTTGCTGTTATCTCTTTTTATTTGTAGTCTCTAGCACAGAAGCTGGCATGGGGCTTCTGTTCAATAAGTGCTCAGGAGGTTGAATGAGTGAATATGCATCCTAGGAGCTATAGATAAAAATGCTCAGTCCAGTAGTTGCTCTAATATTGGAGGACTGTAACTTATTCTCCTGGCTCCTTCCTCCCTTCCACCACCATCACTTCTAAGAAGCCCAGGCTAACTATACCCATTTCTTTTTTTTCTTTTTTTTTTTGAGTTGGAGTCTTACTCTGTCGCCCAGACTGGAGTGCAGTGGCCACTCCCGGCCACCGCAGCCTCGATCTGCTGAGCTCAGGCGATCGTTCTGCCTCAGCCTTCTGAGTAGCCAGAATTACAGGTATGCGCTACCATGCCCAGCTGATTTTTTGATTTATTGTAGAGAAGAGGTCTCACCAAGTTGCCCAGGTGGGTCTCGAACCCACGGGCTCAGGCAATCCACTCACCTCAGCCTCCCAAGGCGCGGGATTAATAGTTTTATTTTTATAGCTCCTGTCCATGCCACTCTGAGATCTTGATTTTCACAAGAGAAACAGTAAAGTATATTTGTTTTTGTTTTTGTTTTTAATCAGAGTCTCACCCTGTCTCCCAGGTTGGAGTGCAGTGGCACACTCACAGCCACCGCAGCCTCAACCTGCTGGACTCCGGCGATCCTTCCGCCTTAGCCTTCCAAGTAGCTGGAAATACAGGTGCGCGCTACGACACTCGGCTAATTTTTGATTTATTGCAGAGATGAGATCTCGCCAAGTTGCCCAGGCAGGTCACGAATTTTGCCCACTTTTTAAAGGGGCTGTTTGTTTTTTTCCTTTCGTCGTGTTTCAGTTCCTTATAGATCCTAGATGTTAGGCCTTTGTCAGATATACAGTTCACAAATATTTTTTCCCATTCTGTGATCTGTCTCCCTGCTTTCTTGATGGTTTCTTTTGCTTTGCAGAAGCTCATTAGTTTGATAAGGTCCCACTTGTGTATCGTATTTCTTTTTTTTTTTCTTTTTTTTGAGTTGGAGTCTCACTCTGTCGCCCAGACTGGAGTGCAGTGGCCGCTCCCAGCCACCGCAGCCTCGACCTGCTGGGCTCCGGCGATCCCTCCGCCTCAGCCTTCCAAGTAGCTGGAACTACAGGTGCGCGCTACCACGCCCGGCTAATTTTTGATTATTGTAGAGATGAGGTCTCGCCAAGTTGCCCAAGCAGGTCTCGAACCCGCGGGCTCAGGCAATCCACTCACCTCAGCCTCCCAAAGCGCGGGATTACAGGCTGAGCCACCGAGCCCGGCTGTGTATCGTATTTCTTAAGGCATTGGCCTCTAGGGTTCTGAATAGGAATTGGTTGCCAGTTCCAATTTCCATAAGGTTGTCTCTTGCATTTTCTAAGATTCTTATAGTTTGAGGTTTTACGTTTAGGTCTTTGATCCATGTAGAGTTAATTTTTGTGTATGGTGATAGGTAGGGGTCCTGTTTCAATTTTCTGCATGTGGTCAGCCAGTTTTCCCAGCATCATTTACTAAATAGGTTCTCCTCTCCCCAGTGGTTGTTGGTGGAGGCTTTGTCAAAGATGAGTTGGTTGAGGAATTGAGGCTTTGCTTCCAGAATCTCTATCCTGTTCCATTGGTCGATGTGCCTGTTCTTGTACCAGTACCAGACTGTTTTGATTACTGTAGCCTTATAGTAAAGTTTGAAGTCTGGAAGTGTGATACCTCCTGCTTTGTTTCTTTTGCTAAGGATTGTTTTGGCTATTCGTGGTTGTTTATGTTTCCATATGAATTTCCGTATTTTCGTTTCCTGGTCTGAGAAGAATGACATTAGTATCTTGATTGGTATTGCGTTGAATCTGGAGATTGCCTTTGGTAGGATGGACATTTTAACAATG
>CAUYQG010145140.1:0-40244 GCA_963574415.1 Tarsius wallacei | reverse complement strand
GGTTGCTTAATTCCCTCAGTTTAATGTTTTCCACTTGGCTTACGACTAGCTCCAATTCCCAGCTAAAAGGGATATTTTTCAATATAGTAGATGTATATAGAAGTAGAAGTCTATCCAACGTATTACCACAAGAAAATGACTGACAGTGGTGGGAAACGATGGGGGGGTGGGAGGGATAGGGGAAGGGATTAATGGCAGTAAATACCTGTCTGGGGATGGGGGGACACTTCTTATCAACAAGGGTGCCTGAAAGAGACATATTTGTGTACCTAACCCTTAACTGTACTCCTCAATATCACAATAAAAAAATATTGTATAAAAAAAAAAGTAGAAGTCTATATAGTGGAAGTAATATATATATATATATATACACACACACATTTATGATGCAAATATATAAAGAGTAGAACATATTTACTCTCATAAATACTTTTGCATAAATTGTCCATATAACCTGCAATAACATCTAGACCCTCTAACCCTCAGTTTCCACATCGATGACAGGGTTGGACTAAGTTTCTAAGCAGATTAATAGACTGAATCTAAGACCACAAGTCTCAAATGCTAAGTTAGTCTGAAATCATCAGAAAACAGCAGAAGTGGCACTGTTTGATGTACGGATGCAAACCTTGGGGTAATGTGTGCTGGAGGCTGAATGAACCTGAGCCTTTGATGACCTTTCTCTTCTCTCACTTCTCATAGCACTTACTGGACATGTCATTCATGAGACATGTATCACCTGTCTTCCACACGTTTACAAGTACACACATATATATATATTTGCACAAGGAAGGATTTAGTTTAAGGCCCCAGAGGGTAGGGACTGTGACTTATGGATTTTTGAATTCTCAGTGCCTGGTAGATGTGGAGTGTAAAATAAACCTTTGCAGATGATAAGAAGTCAAATGCCTCTACTATCTTCTTAGTTAATAAGGAAATATGTAGGAAACTTGCAGGCTGTGTGGCCTGAATCATTTCCCTACAACCTGCCTATATTCCCAGTAAATTTTCTCTGTAGATTACCTTCTCATTATAAGGGATAAGAGAGTGGGCCAAGCTCGGTAGCTCATTCTGTAATCCCAACACTTTGGGAGGCCAAGGCGAGTGGATTGCCTGAGCCCGCAGGTTCGAGACCAGCCCAGGCAAGTTGGCGAAACCTCAACTCTACTATAAATAAAAAATTAGGTGGATGTGGTAGCGCTAAATCAAAAATCAGCCCGATGTGGTAGAGCGCACCTGTAATTCCGGCTACTTGGAAAGCTGAGGAGGAAGGATTGCAGGAACCCAGCAGGTGGCTGTGAGTGTGCCACTGCACTCCCGCCTGGGTGACAAAGTGACACTCCAACTCCAAAAAAAAAAAAGAAAAGAAAAGAAAGTGAGCAAGACATGAATCTAAACCAGGGCCACATCTGTAGAATTAGTAAGCAACCTAAAGTCCTCATTTTTTAAGCAAAGGAAAATACACTTAAGCTTTATTTTTTGCAGTATGCATTTTGTTTAGTGAACTTGCATATTATCTGAGTGAACAAAAATAATATTAACCCAACACTAGAAATGTCACACTGTGAGATCTTTTCTGGTCAGCCTGCCCCTTTCATCTCTTGAAGGGAAGGGAACAAGTGCATGATGGGAAGAGTTTGGGTTGGATTTAGGCGAGATTGTGAGACTGAACTTCTCTGAGCCTCAGAATCTCCATCCTAAAATGGGAGTAATGATTCCTTCTCAGGAGATTCTTGTGAAGACTCAATGGGAGCGTTCAGAGGATCTAGAATTGTGCCTGATCTACTATAAATGCTCAGTAAACCAGCTGTGTGACTTTGCCAAGAAAAATGGCCAAGACGACCACACTACCTGTCCATTGTTTTTTCAGCCAAACACTTTTATCCTTAAAATACTTGTACAAATCTTACTTTTCTGCACATCTCCCCAGTAAAATGGAATTTGGCCTTCACAGTTAGGAAGTCGACTACATACCTATTCACACATGCACACATACCACTGGTCTCCAAGCAAATTAAGGACATTTTAATATTTATGCCTACATATGCGATATAGTTACGCATGTGACTATACCTATATCATATAGCCATTTGAAAGGTAACTTACTTGAAGACAATGAATCTTGTGCTAGTTTAATTCTGTGTAGTTCCATTATACAGGAGAATACTATATAAATACTATTGTGGTTGCATTTTGTTAGAGGAAGAGTTTTGTTCACCAGCGACTCATCCCTTGAATGTTTCATATTCTAAGCATTTTTCTTACCCAACCCTCATGTCTCTTCCATGCATCTGTCTTTATATTTGCATTGTCTGGTAATTTGGATATTTTTATTTGAGATTATTTGGCCTATGTCAGGTATTCTTCTCTGTGGTCCCCAGGGTCTTGTATCTTGTTTTTAACTCCTTCTTTTTCCTTGCTCTCTTTTTATCAGATGTCATCCATTGTGCCTCAGTATTTTACCCTTGGGTGTTTCAATTATGCATGAATGAGATCTGCCTCACAGTCGCACGCTTCCATTTTCAGTCTAAATAACTGCACACAAGAATAAAAATCTCTGCGTTTAACTTGAGGGGCTCTCTGCTGGTCGTGGGTTTCATTTGGGCTCACTCTGGTCTTCACTCCTGGCAGCGATTTAAGGTTGTGTTTAAATTAACTTTTCTCTGCATTCACCCTCCTTTGGTATTGCTCAAGCTTTTGTATCCAGCTCTTTTTAGCCTTCACTCCAATATTCCTGCTAAGCCTTTATTTTCACGTTGTATGTTTGCTACTACTGTGGTTGTTTGGAGTTTCATTTGAACAAGAACCAGATAACTTAGCAGCATGTCCTCTAAAAGTCTTCAACCATTTTTTTTTTCTTTTTTTCAGACAGGTTTTCGCTCTTTTGCCCAGGCTGGAGTGCAGTGGTACGATCTCAACTCACTGCAGCCTCAACCTCTTGGGTTCAGGCGATCCTGCCACCTCAGCCTCTTGAGTAGCAGGGATTATAGGTGCCTGCTACCATGTCTGGCGAATTATTCAATTTTTTGTAGGGATATAAGGTCTCACTATGTTGCCCAAGTTTGTTTTGACCTCCTGGACCCAAGCAATTCTCCCATCTCATCCTTCCAAAGTGTTGGGATTACAGGTGTGAGCTAGCACATCTGGCTAAAAGTCTTAAATCAAAAAGCATTGTCACAGCAGTGCCATTAAAATCACTATTCCCCCATTAGGTCCCCTGCTTCAAATGTCAGAATTTCTCAGGATTTCAAACTTGTCTTGTTTTTGAGGAGGCAGAAAAGAAAGGAATGGGATATATCATCTTTGTTTACACTAAAAGGTATGTGTGCCTAGGGCAGCTGCAAAGAAGATGCAAAAAGAGGATGATGGTTCGGGTTGGTTTCCTGTTGTGAAACATCAATTTGGCCACGAACACAAGCCCTCTGCTCTCCTCCCTTGCCCTTGTCTAGAACTTCCCATGATTTATTACTTACTATAGTACACTTGTTTGCTTAATGTGTCTCCAGAACCCAGCACAATGCCTGGCCCATAAAACAAAAATAAACAAATGAATGAATTGCAAAGATGTTTCAATTGCGGCAATAAAAGGAATTCTTACTTTACACATCTCAATCATACAATGTAATTTACTAAAGTCAGTCCAGGGTTGTCAATAACAAATGACCTATAAAATTTGTGGTAGTGCGTGCCTGTAGTTCCAGCTATGGAAGGCTGAGGCGGAAGGATCGCCGGAGCCCAGCAGGTCGAGGCTGCGGTGGCCGGGAGTGGCCACTGCACTCTAGTGTGGGCGACAGAGTTTGAACTAGAGGAAGTTTAGGTTGTCTTTTTTGGGGAACGTTTATCTTGTAGGCAATCCTTTGACTCATATGTTCAAAATGGTTTTAAATATGGCTGTGCCATCTTTATACAAGAAGGTGTCTTCATTGTTGATGCAGTTGGAGTAGTGAGCGCAATTAGAGAACAACAATACGAAGTTGAATGAACAAAGTGGATTACCCAATTCAGAGGCTTATTAGGATCTTTTTCAGCTCAGTTAATGGTGTGATTCTCTTCACTCTGGAGCCCCAGACATTGACCCATGCTCTGTAAACAATTCTTATAGCCCATCTATACAGCACAGACTAAGTTTTTCTACTGATCTCATTTAGATGAGAAACAAGCTCAGTGCTAGAGGAATACTTGTGCACAGTTTCCTGAGCTGTTCTAGCTCTGTTTCATTAGAGGAGAACATCTTTAACAACTTTGTGTCAGGCACTGCTGTCGTGCCATATGCCATCTGGTCGCAGAGATCAACCACCTGCACTGCAAAGATAACAATCGTGTGTTCTCCATTGCATAGGAACATACTCTTGCAACATCAGAGGAAGAGTGACTAGAATTTGGAAGTAGCAGCATCAAACATAAGCAAGAAACCTTTTGTAGGCTAAGATTTTCCAGGCATTGGGAGTTCATAAGACAGAAAATTTCAAAATATTTTTTGAAAGAATGGATAAAACCAACAGATAGCTACAAATTTTTAATTGCAAAGTGAGAGTATTAAAAGACATATACACATGCCTTAATATTAACTGTCACCATCCCATATATTAATGCAGAAAGAAAGAATGAAGGAAAGAAAGAAAGAAAGGGAAAAATAAGGGCATAATTTCAGCAGTTCTTCAAGTGGAAGTATTTTTAATTTTTTTTCTTCCTCTAGGTTCAACCCTTGTGGTTGATGGCTCAGTATCGGCAACTGTCTCTGGAAGCTTCCTGCCTCATCCTCTTCAGTAATAATCTCATGAGACCTGTGTGGGAGATCATGCAGCTACTTTTGTTCAGTCCAGAGTAGAGGACAGACCTAGGATTGTGCCTGATCTACTGTAAACGTTCAATAAGCCAGCTGTGACTTTGCCAAGAAAACTGCTTGTCTTCCACTGGTAAATATTTAGATTTTTCCTGCTTCTTTAAATAAGCAAATCAAAGTGGTATCTTTACTTGAAATAAACATTCAAAATCCACTCAGCCAATACAAGTGCCACCTCTTTCTCTGTGTAACTCCCTAGACAGCAGCACCCAGGAATACCCTAGAAAATAGAAGTATGTATGAAAACCAACACAAAACTGAATTTTGTTCCCCTACCTGCTAAATCTTTTCTCCTAAGAAGCTTCATTGTTATTCAAACTGGCCAATAATTACTCCTGAGTATACATGTTCAAGAATAACAAAATATTCATCTTCTAACAGAACATGGATGAGTGGCAAAGTAACTACCAATCAACAAATATACGACTTTAGAAAAAACAACTCCGTCCCTCTAGGGAACTTTCCTTTTTAAAAAATAAAAAAATTAAAAAAAATAATAATAAACCTGCTCAAACAAAGACTGAGTATACGAAACATGGTTATTAGTTAAACCATCTTAATGAAATGTACAGACCTATGTGCTCTTAAATAGATAATTCATGTGCAATTTTATTATCTCTCAAGGTTTAATTAAATATTTGCCTTTTGGCTAATCAACAGCAATTAATAAGAGATGCTTCTATTCATACAATTTATAAGAAATGTTGACATGGCCTCCACTGGAATTTGAGCAGTCTTCTGACAGCAAAGGTAAGTAATGACATGAAAGTGTTAGCCAGGCCAGAACTGAGAATCTCTGTGTTAGTCAGGATTCTCCAGGGAGACAGAACCCCTAGAATGTAGGAATGTGCATATTGTGACATTGTGATAAATATGTGATATTGTTACTTATAATATGAAATACATATTTTGGTCTTCATCCCCGGTTCCTGACACAAAGCTCCTTGTAATTTTCTGAGCAATACGGATGCTAGGAAAATCTTTTGTTCTAGCATTTGATCTTTGACCCTGGTTCCTGACACAGAGCTTCTAATCCCTTGGAATCTCCAGGAAGACAAGAATGTTTTCTGTTCTAAGTAGGCTACTCTTGGTGGACTCCTGGATGGGCGTGGCCACCAGAAAGACCAAGCCATGGTTATAAGTTTGCAACTTTCAGCCCTATCCCTCACCCACCCTTATCTTCCAGGAATGGGGGAAGGGCTGGAGATTGAGTTAACAATGGAATATGCCTCCATGATGAATTCTTCATAAAAATTGCAAAACTTCTGCAGGTTTGGACAGCTTTCTTCCAGACTGCTGAACATGTGGAGATTCTCAGAGGGTGTGTGGGTTCCATGCCCCTTCTTACATACCTGGTCCTGTGTATCTCTTCCATCTGGCTGTTCATCTGTATCTTTTGTAATATCCTTTAAAATAAATGGGTAAATGTAAGTCAGCTATTTCCCTGAGTTCTGTCAGCTGCTCTAGCAAATGATCAAACCTGATGGGAGGAGTCCAAGGAAGTCCCCCACCCCCATTTGTAATTGATTGGTCAGAAGGTCCAGGGGCCTAGACTTATGATTGGCATCTGAAGTTGGGGGCAATCTTGTAAAGCTGAACCCTTAACCTGTGAGATCGAACTCCAGGTAGATTGTGTCAGAATTGAACTGAATTATAAGACCCCCAGTTGGTGTCTCTTGGAGAATTGCTGGTTGGAGGAAAAAACCCAAACATTGGAGATCAAAAGTGTGGTGTTGTGAGTATAATAGAAATAAACAGTGTGTTTGTCTTACTTCCTATAATGCATATCATATATACCTTCAACTGACTGGGTGAGGGCAATCCGCTTTACTCATCCTACTGATTAACAGTATATCAAAGGATACTGATTCGGCCCAATTTCCCCATAGAACAGATATTTATGGTGCTTTTGAATAGATAGAAATTGACCTTCCCTGTATTAAAACTTAAAACAAACAATTGCTTTTACCTGAGTTCCTTTCTCAGGAGACTGACCCTCAGGTAAGGGCTTGCAACTCACCAGAGCATTGCATCCAGACAGTGTGATGTCAGACCCCTCACTCAATGTGATTGCTTCCTTACCTCTCCCTAATTACTGTTTTATATACCTTTCCCCACTATACAAACCCTAAATTTCAGTCAGTCTGGGGGACAAATTTGAGATAGACCTCCTGTTCTTTTTGGCTGACACCATCCAATTAAAAATCTTTCTTGGCAATACTTGTTGTCTCAGTAATTGGCTTTCTGTGTAGCTATCAACAGGACCCAGCTGAACCCCTGTGTTTTGGTAACAATACCTTTACCCCCCGGGTTTATTGCAGCACTGGTCACAATAGCTACAATGTGGAATCAACACAGATGTCCATCAACAGACAAATGGCTAAAAAAAAATGTGGTAAATAAACACAATTAAATACTATTTTGCCATAACAAAGCAATGAAATTCGGTCATTTGCATCAACATGAATGAGCCTGGAGAACATTATGTTCGGCAAGATATCAGGCACAGAAAGATAAGTACCGCAAGTTCTCACTTATATGTAGGAGCTAAAAACAATCTGAGTTTATGGAAGAAGAGAGTAGAATTAAAAGCTGGAAAAGGTAAAGGCCAGGGGAAGAGCAGGGAAGTTGGGCATCGGATACAAAATTCCCGCTAGATAGGAAGCATAAGTTCTGGTGTTCTGCAGTACTGTAGGGTGACTATGACTCACTGTAATTTATTCATAGCACAAATAAGTGATAAATGCTTGGGGTGATAGATATGCTGCTTACCCCAATTTTACCATTATATATCATATAACCTATCAAAATACCACTTGGTATTCCATAAATATGTACCGTTATTAAGTGTCAATTAAAAAAGAAAATTTTTAAAAATCAAATTCCCAAAACTGAAAAAAGTAAAATAAATAAAATCCTGTATTCAAATCATCACATTGTACCCCACAAACATATACAATTATTGTTTGTCCATTAAATAGAAAATTAAATAAAAGCTTTGATAGCTATAGAACCAACAAATAAATAAATAAAACCCTATATCAACTTTTAAAAAGTCTACTGATTTACATGTTGGTCTTGCTCTTGTCACCCATGATGGAGATCATAGTTCAGTGTAACCTTGAACTCCTGGCCTCAAGCAATCCTCCTGCCTCAGTCTCCTGTGTAGCTGGAACTACAGATAGTGCCAGAAAATTTGGCTCATTTTTTCCTTCTTTCCTTGTTTCTTTATTTTTTGTAGAGGCGGAGTCTCACTATGTTGTCCATGTTGGTCTTGAGCTCCTGGTCGCAAGCGTTCCTCCTATTTTAGCCTCCCAAAGTGCTGGGATTACCTATGTGAGCCACCTGAATATAGTGTTAAGTGTTAATCTTATCTAAAAAGTACCACCACAGCAACATCTAGACTGGTGTTTCACTAAGCCAGTCTAGCCAAGTTGACACATAAAATTAATCACCACAACCTGGGAAAGAAAAAAAGAAGAATATTTATTTTAAAATCAAATGCTTGAAACAGATGAATATTCTAAGAAGGTAAATATAATAAATACTTGATAAAGTTTCTTTTTAAAGTGCCACACTTTTCTGCATAGAACTAAGAGAAGGAATTTGACTGGATTGAAAGGGAAAAGCAGTAATAGGTAAGTGATTCGAAATCATCTGTATCTTAAGAATGTCATCTTGTGTTTTATGAATGGATTTGCACTCATGGCACCTAAAACATGAATATGCAGCATACTTCAGTTGCCACCTAGTAAAACATAAAACTGCAAAGTAGAAGAAAGGGTACTTACTAAAAATATAAAGGACCTAGAGTATCATTTATTTTGTAATTTGTCATAAAACTGATGATGACCTTTTGATCTTCAGCTTGGGGCCACCATCTCATGCAAGCCAGATGACTATTTTTTACAGTATTACTTTCTCTGGAAAAAAAATTAAAGGAGGAGGCAAATCATGAATGACAATGAATTGCCAGTGTACTCTATACATTTAGAAAGTGGTAAAAACTTTGGGTATGTTAGAAGAAACTTTGACTAATCCTCTGGTGGAAACATATTTTGCTTTGGTTTAAACCATCTGATGTTCATTAAAAATAACTTGGGGCAAAGAAATTCTTAAACTACAATTCACAATAAACCATGGTTTGGGAGAAGAGAAAAAAGTCAGGAGTTCATGCAGAATTTAACCAAAGCAGCTCTGATTTAGACATGAAGTTTATCTGAATTCCTTTGAAGAAATGATTCTACTACTAAAGGAAGTTTAAAAATCACTGTTGACATCATTTCTTCATTGGATGTTGAAATTATTTCTATGTCAATAAAATGGACAGAGAGGTGACACTGAGGCAGCCTCTTCTCCAGGCAGATCAATTTGAAAAAAGGCAGGCTAGGACAGCAAAAGATACCTTACTGTATCCTTTCTGCTAGGGATTGCAAGCCTGGCCAGGGCACAAGGCAGACAAATAGAAATGGGCTGGATTTCAGCCCCCATTTCACACCCCCTCCTCATGGGAGCCTTTGTGTAAGGCCTGAAACATAGAGTGGATCTTTGACCCTGTGTTCATGTACCCCCAGAGGCCTCAATAAGGTATTTAACATTACCATGTCTGCTTGGTGAATTAAATCTGGTAACTTTCTCTTTTTCTGCTAATGGAGTTGATATCAAGTTACATAACACTACCTAATAGGTTGACTCACAGAGCTTTTTAACAAAGAGAACTTCAACTTATGATGCAGCACACAGAAATAGATTGTTTTCATTATAATCTATTTTCTACTCTTATAGTCTGTTCAGTCTTCCTAGAATTTGCAATTAAAACAGTCAAAAGAAGGAGAGAGACACTCTTTCAGACGTAGAAGATGACACACCTTTGCAGGGAAAATGGGGCTGATTTTTAAAAGATGTTCCTCTTTAAGGTCAGACGTTTTGGAGGGTCTCTTTCTCCTTCTCAGCCCCTTTGTCCACTCCTCTCAGGAATAGAAAATTCCTTCTTGTCTTTGCTAGCAAGGGGAGCAAGCAGAGTAGAAAATGACTGACAACTCAAGATAGAAGGTGGGTCACAAGACCGGACAGTCACTTGGAAGTGTAGGAGAAATGGTTTTAAAGATCTAGGAACTGGGACCTTGTAGGATTGGGCTGGTGGAGCTAGGAAAAAAGAGTGTCCAGAGAAGATGGGCTCAGCAATGACCATAGCAAGTTCTCTAATATCTCAAGAGTGAGACTATGAGCCTGAAAAAGGCAGTGGGGATAAGTTCACAAACTAAGGAAAACACTCTTGAGTTTTTTTGCCCTTTGGCATTTGTATATAGTGGTGTGGATTGAATGACAACACTGTAGAAAGGGACTGACTGATTACTTCTCGCAGCATATATGTGTGTGCGTGCATGTACACAAGTAGGAAGAAAGATGTTACCTCCTCTCTTCCGCTTAGAGGTACTCTACTGCCTGTACCTGTCCAGTGTAGAAGATGCAACAGAATCATGCAAGGGAACAACTCACCAATAAGACCATTTTTAGTTTCAGTTCCAACTACATATTTTATGATAAGGAGAGTAGTACCTAAGTTTCAGATAATAAAGCTTTAGTACATGCTGGGAGAGCCTGGTGAGTTGATTCTACTAGATTCCAGATTAAACAGAGTTCTTTGAGGTTTTGGAACATGTTGAAAGCTTTTGATCTGCACTAGATAAATATGTTAGAACTAATATTCAGTTACGTTGGGGCTGATTAATCACTTTGTGGGTTTTCTATATACTTAGCTTTCTCTCTTTTTCTGATTTTTGGCTATTTTACTGCTCATTAGCAACTCCATGAGAAATAAAAGGAGAAATAAAAGAGGATAAAACACAAATCAATTATGTCATATTATTTTCTCTGATTTACTCTGATTTAGCTTGGGGGAAAGTTGGACATATTGGCTGAAGAGGCAGTTTAGGGCTTATGTTTGAATTTCAATGATCTATCTTGTCTCTGAAGAGGAGATCACATATTGCCCTTCTTGTTGTGTTTTGGAGCAAAACCTGCCTTTGTAAGAGGACTGGCTTGTGTTCTGCCTCTGCCTTTGGCTGGATAATAATTTCATCTCTTTGAACTTCAATTCCTCAATTATAATTTGGACTACATACTCTCTATTTGTCTAGAAAGCTTCCCTAGTATTATCGAGCCCCTGGCAATCATGGAAATTCACTTGAAAATATGATTTTTGAGACCCATCTAGCCTCCTTTTGACCATTATTCATCATTTTTTAAGGAATCTGGTTGGACGGTAGGTACAGTTTTTGGTCATAAAACACAGCCAGAAATCTGGCCTTATTGTCATTAATCCCTCACTGCTTTGCATGATCCACCTTTCCCTGCAGGTCTCCAGCAAGTTGCTGGTTTCATGCCTCCCTCTTCTTGTTTTTTAAGTAATAATCAGAAGTGGGCTTTTCTTCCATGCTCCTTGTTAGACATGTGACCTTTACTGGAATAACTCCCTCATTCTCACAGTTCAGGGACCTGGCTCTCAAATCCACTTCCCTTAGTATCTCTAGGCTTTAGGGTATGGCAAATGCTAACTCTTACTCTAACATAACTTGAACATTTTTTCTAATATAACTCTAATTCTTATTGCAGCATAATTCAACTTCTACCTCTCTTAGTGCCTTCTTTTCTTTTTTTCCAAGTAGTCCTGATGCTATTTGGAGTCTTTAATCAGAGAATGAAATTTGGAGTGTTGTCATTATTTTCTGGATATTAGCAGAGCAGCTATCTCAAAGCTTTTTGGGACTCACTTTGACTTTATCTTAATTTCACTGAAGGTATGATGTAACTTTCTTTATATGTAGCCAGTATTCATAACCTACTGAATTAATAAATTGGACAAAGGAAAATTTTAGAGTAAATCCTTAATGAAATATATATATATATACACACACACACATATATATATACACTTAAATACCAAATATTCACTTGTTATCTAATACAAACTAGAATGATTTTGTTGAAATGCAAATCATATGCAACACAGCTTAATTTCTCCCATAAAAACTTTAATGATGTATAATTATTCTTATTACTTACCAATTGTTCACCATCTTATGTTACTGAATTCTCATTTTTCCCCTTCTTATATTTTACAATGATTATTACAAAATTTAACATGTCTGTGCTGTTGCTGATGAGCACTATCAGTGGCTTCACTCTGGTTCTCTGAGGATAAACTTTCCTTGTCATGCATCAAACTAGACCCTTTTTCTTTGCCATTTTTTCATTCTGTTTCACTTTTTCTATCATAAATCCTTTGTTTTCATTCTCTTTCTGAAAAGGAATATTGAAGTTTCTTAAGCTTTCAGGCACATACCTCATAAGTGTGTCTTGAGAAATAGATTCAATGAAGGAAGTTAGGCATCTTTGTAATGATAATTTAATGGCTGTACTACTTGATGTTATGAAATTCCTCAAAGTGAAATCATTGGGATGAGATTACAATGTGTGCAGTCATTAAGAATATCTGATAGGCATTGTATGAATCATATATGAAAATGTGTTCTGACTTAAATTTAAAGCATTAGCTTAAACAATTCTCTATAGAATAAATAGTATCGTGACCTAGATTTTGATTATTACCTTTCATTCAATCCAAAGAAGACCTTCAAACTCACTTGCCTGAGGCACTTGTAAGCTCTAGGTTTTTCATGCTCATGAAAGAAAGATAAGAGTTACTCCTGAGAAGTGAGAAATCCTACAGTAAAAACTTTGTGTGGGGTTATTTCATTGTATCTTTTAACCAAATCAATCACACTTTTGTAGGATCTTAATTTATTATTATCAATATATTTGACTCTAACCATAATCCATGATACTTAACTGATTGCCATATGTAAGCATTACTATAATTAAAATGTAAGAGAAGGTGCTGTGTTCTGAATGTTTGCGTACTCCAAAATTCATATGTTGATATCTGAACCCCAAGGTGAAGGTATTAAGAGATGCAGATTTTGGTAGATGATTAGGTCATGAATGGAATTAGTGATCTTATAAAAGAGACCTCAGAGAGACCCTTGTCTATCCCTTCTACCATGTGAAGACATGGCAAGAAGGTACCATCAATGAACCAGGGAAGTGGGCTCTCAGCAAAGTACAGATCTGTTGGCACCTTGATCATAGTTCTTCCCGAACTATGAGAAATAAATTTCTGTCATTTATAAGCCAACATTTTATGGTATTTTGTTATGGCAGCCTAAATAGACTAAGACAGAGAATATATTTTAAGTGTATGTCATTAGGTAATTTCAGAAGTAAACATTTCTAACGACTAGATTAAAATTGCTATTTAGACATGTATGACTAACGGCTGAAAACCTGGAGGCAAAGAGACCACTTGAAACCAGTAAGGGGCCAGGGTCATTTGCTCAGCCTGTAATCCCAGCACTTTGGGAGGCCGAGGCGAGTGGATTGCCTGAGCCCATGAGTTTGAGACCATACCAGGCAACTTGGCAAGACCTCATCTCTACAATAAATCACAAATTAGCCTGGTGTGGTAGCGCGCACCTGTAGTTCCAGCTACTTGGAAGGCTGAGGCAAAAGGATCACCTGAGCCCAGCAAGTCAACTCTGGGGTGGCCGTGAATGTACCACTGCACTCCAGCTTGGGCGATAGAGTGAGACTCCAACTCAAAACAAACAAACAAACAAACAAACAAACAAACCAGTAAGGGGTAAAGACAGACCAATGGCGTATGTTCCTTGAGGCTGGATTAACGACTCACATGGCATCAAGGGGCAGTGGTGAGGGAGAAATGAGAAGACCTGCCCCATGTAGGAGTTGGCCACAAAGGAGGCTACGGTGGGACTTCAGCTGCCTTGGTTTTCCTACAGCTACATTACTCCTATTCTCAAAATTTCAGGCAAATATTAAGTACATATTAAATTTTTTTATTGAATGTTGTTAAACCTAGTGATAATAGCCTGCTGGTTTGAATACTGGCAAAACAAAATTCTCCATTTTCATTGTCAGAAGAAAGTTTATGTGTTCATTTCTTTTTTGTTGTTGTTGTTATATAGCACGTTAACACTTTCTCCCTCCTTAATTTTAATCCCTTTCCTGTTTTCAACCACAACCAGCATCCCACTTACTTCCAAATATGCATCATTAACACTGAGTTCCAGACCTGTTTATTCAGTTGCTTCTTTGACATTTCTCCCTGGAATATCTAATTGACATTTGAAACTGAACTTGTCAAAATACCACCCTGGACTTGCTTTTTTCCTGATTCACCTGAATACCTAACTTTACCTCTCTCAGATTTCTCTATTTCAGTAAAGATGGCATCATTGTTCCAATTGCTGAATCAAATGTCTAGAATTTGTCAGACTCTGCATTCAAAATTTGTCCCGACTCTTTTCCTTCCTCATTCCACTCCACTTCTACTAATTCTTCTAATCCAAGCCGATCTCTCTACCAGCAAAACTACTATCAAGTCTCTCACCTAGACTAAAGAATGCAGCTGCCTGCAGAGACATCTCCCTTTCCACTCTCATCTCCCTGCAACCCACCCCTTCACAAGTAGCTAGAGACCTTTTAATCATGTCAAAAAGATCTCATTACCCTCTTGCTCACAACACTCCAATGACTTTCTAGCACATTTTAAGGAGGCACCCCAATAACCTGCAATTTGTTGATTAAAAATTGCATATTTTTAGATGTTTAAACTTCAGTCACCTTCAAAGTACCCTCTGTTTAATGCAATACACCTATTGAGACATTTTTTCCGCTGCTCAAAAGCAGTTTCTGAATTTGTCAATTCTGATGCCTTTTAGTACTTCTGTCATTTTTTATTGCATTTCTTCCACATTGGCAAAATATTTCCCTTTTTCATCTGGGGAAACAAAAAAAAAGCTGCTCGGGACGAGCTTGGGTGAATAAGGAGGGTTGGGACGCAGGAGTCATGCTGTTTTTGGTCAAAAACTGCCGAACACTTGGTGTGGTGTGGGCAGATGTGCTTATAAATCCCCCATCATGAAATGGTCAAATGTCTTGAAAGTATCTCCGAAAAAAATTCACTGAAGCCAAATGCAAGTCTCACAACAGCATTACGTGGTACACTGATGCTGATAGGTTCCTAGAACACTTACCTAGTGGGATCTACCCTCAAAAAATAATTCTGGGTTGTTTTTGGTTCCTCCTTGCATAATAAAATTTAGTTTCTTTACCGAGGCCTAAGGTTCTATGTAGTTACCCCTCTACCTCACCTTTCCCCTGATTTACTGTCCACGAACCAAATGGGTGATTGTTGGGTCACTTATTTGTTTTCTACACATGTAACAAATAACTACAAACTCAACATCTTAGAGCATTATGTAGTAGTTTCTGTGAGGTACATAGCTTAGCTGAGTATTCTGCTTAGGTCTCACAAGGCTGCAAACAAGGGATTGGCCAGAACAGGGTTCTCATCTGGAGGTTCAACTAGGAAAGCATTCGTTTTCTCACTGGTTTGTTTTTTCTTTTTCTTTTCTTTTTTTTTTTTTAATTACTCTGTTTCTTGTGACTGATGAGTTCATGGTAGCTTGCCTTTTCAAAACCAACAACAGAGAGAGAGAGAGAGAGAGAGAGAGAGAGACTAGAGTGAATCTGATAGCAAGATTATGGGAGTGACCATCATAATTTTTACCATATTCTATTGATTAGAAGCAAATCACAGATATCACCACACTCAAGGGAATGGGATCTTCCAAAGATGTGAACACCAGAATGAGGGAACCATAGGGAGAGACTACATCCAGTACACCAACTCTGCTTCCATCCCTGGAGCTTTGCCTGTCCTATTCCAACTACATATGACACTCTCACCCAGATCTTAGCCTGACTTCTCCATTCCATCATTCACTCAGGATTCAGCTCAAATGTCAATTTGCATGGTGACCTTCTCTACCAATCTAAACAAACATCCCCAAGTGCACGTACAAGCATACACATGTGCGTACACACACACACACACACACACACACACACACACACACATACACACGTCACCCTAATTATGTTATTTTGTTTAATTTTGTTCATAGCCTTAAAATCATCTTGTTTACTTATTAACTGTGTCTCTCATTCTCCTTACTAGAATGTGATGTTCAAAAGTTCTTCAAACTGAGTGTTTTGTTTAGCACTGTATTTAAGCATGAAGAGGTGACACACGACAGCATAACTAATGTTGTTGCATAAATTTAAAGGAAGATTGGGATAAATAGCTTACACCGTACAGTTTTATTTGGGGCAGAGAAACAAGAAAATTATGAGATTTCCATCCAAAAATTAAAAAATAAAAATTATCAAAACCTTGTTCTAAAAATCAGTCTGCTAATGTGACCAGCAAGGTATTGAATACAGGACATGAAGGTTGAGGTCTAAATTAAAATTCAAAATAATTTATATGCTCTTACTGTAAAAGGATTAAGAAGGAAAAGCATAGGAGTTGTAAAATTTTTATTGTTGCAGTGATAATTATATTCTTAAATGTTCAATGTCTATTTATATGAAAATTAGAGTATTCATGTATATACAGTGGTATATCATTTTGAGAATTTTGCAGACTCGATCACAAAATTTCAATTTAGTTTAAATAACTCCTATGTCTTTTCAAGTTGGGAGCATAGACAATGTAAATGGCTGTAGTACATAGGCTGTTCTACAGAGTTTCATGGGGAAGCAGTATTGGGTGGAGATCCCAGCTCAGTTTCTGGTTTATAGCTTTGCAGATTCAAAGACAAATATTTACCAGTTCACCAAGAAGTACTCAGGAAGCAGAAACTGACCTACAGTAACCAAAATTCTAAAAAGTAGTTTATACATCAAATCACTAACTTATGTTCAAAACTGTATTTGATAAGACAGCAAATTCTGACTCCTTAAAAAAGAGTACTTTCTTTTTCAAAGCAGGAAGCAAATTGTAGATTAGAAGTCCACTGGTAAGCACAAAATTTGACATGAGTCAGATAACCTTAAAAGCCATGTCTGCCAGGTGTTAGTTACCAGCAAGACTGCATTACTCCAGTGATGTTTCTGGCTACTGAGTGGAACTGGTCTTTGGCGTCAGCCCCAGTGTCTTTGGACACAGCTTGAGGGCACTTGGCAATGTGTTTCTCAGCCTCTGCCTTTTTCTGTTTTCAGCAGTCATGACATCACTTTTAGGCAACTTATATTTTAGTGGACTCAATTATAGGTACAATTTTCCAAAAATAACTTCATAACTACAAGTCTTCAGACTCAGAGGCAACACTTTTACAAGCCATTTAATACAATGGGATAGTTTTACAGATGCTTGGTCTTACCTGTGATAGTTCATTTTTATAGCTGTTTCATGTAAGAATCTCTTCTTCTCCCTTTTCTCAAGCCCTCTTGTAACCTTTTGGGACCTGTAGCTTCTGTGGACTGACTATATGCATTACTTTTTACTTATTAAATAATCATCTGCTTAGCTAGTTTTCGTGGGAAAAATAATTTCATTGTAAATTTCATCAATATTTTAGGAGAATAAGCTATTGGAAAACACCTGCAATTTTCTATCACAGTTTTCAACGTATTCTTTCTGAAACAAAAAGTGATGAAGGGAAAAATAAAAACACTGAAAGAAACATTTTGGATGTCAGATTTCTTGAAAATAGTACATTATTTCTTCAGTGTGCTGTTGGAGAAGTGAAATCTGACAGATGTGTTCTTCTGGAATTTACAGATTTAACAGCTTGCATGGTGAACTATATCTACTAAGAATGCACAATGGTAATTTGATCTTCCACCACGATGCTGTCTCCACCTCATCTTTCAATTCGAATGTTTAAAACAGGAGAGATGATTTGGAGAATTTTTGAAGCTTATTATGTATTTCAAGTGAGATGTCTCTTTTATTAATTTTATTTTTGATTCAAGAGGTGCCTGTGAAGATTTGATACATACGCGTAATGCTTGATGGCAAAGTTTGGGCTTCTGATGGATCCACCCCACCACCAATATTAAGCATAGTACTTCATGGGTGGGTTTTTCAGCCCTTCTTCCCCCTTTCTCTCGCCCCCCTTTAAGAGTCCCCAGTGTCTGTTGTTTCCATCCTTGTGCCCATTTCTGCCCAGTGCTTATTTCCCACTTATAAATAAGAACACATGGCATTTGGTTTTCTGTTTCTGTGATAATTCGCTTAGAATGGTGGCCTCCAGCTGCATCTATATTGCTAAAAATGACATTACTTTGTTCATTGTATGGCTATGTAGTATTCTATGGTGCATAGGTGCCACATTTTCTTTATTCAGTCCACTATCGATGGGGTTAGTTCTATGAATTTTGTACAAAATTAAGTGCGTAAAGTAAGTCCATTCTGTTTGCAATAAGGAATTGTTCAGTTAAAAGCTATTGGAAAAGCTGTTTAATCAGATATGCTTTCACACTTTTAAGGACTTCTTCTTTCCGTAAAACCGACCATCATTTCAAAAGCAATTTCTAGATGAACTTTAAAAATACCATGGCATTCTATTTGTTGGGATTGACCAAGAGACAACTTGAACAATGAGAGAAGCACACCAGGAATTTTGGAAGGTGAAAAACACAGCAGCAATAATTCTAGGGATGAGACCCAGGCTGGATGGGTTGCTGAGATCATGCTGTTCTTTCTGGAGAAAGGAAGTAAGTTAGTGAAAGATACACCAGTGAAGGGCAAATGACCAAAACATTCATGATGTCAAAGGTGCAGGACGGTTTGGACAGATGACATTAGAAGTTTCCATCATGTATAGAGCTTGCTAATGAAATTGATTGCTATTATCAGTAGGCGGTAGCCAATGAGGTGGCATAGAGACGGTATGAATGATGTGATCTGAAAAAGCTACAAAGAGATGGCTCACCTTCAGGAGAGCTATTTGCCCATTTGTGAGAAAGCACTACTCAAAGTCAGGAAAGCATAATGATTAGGAGCAAGGACTTTAGAGTCAGAATGGCTGCATAAATCCCAACTCTGTAGCTTATTAGCTGGGAAATTCGAGACTATACAGCAGAACTGGGTATACCTTGCCAGGCAGCTAATGTCACAAAACAGAGGCAGAGCTAACCTACTCAGACTTGAAACAAGTTGCTCAAACAATAAGGTCGGCTGAAAGATTAGTGCTGGCCTTGAATGCATTCAAGTGCAAGCATTCAATCTAGGCAGTTAGACCACCTCTCCCCTGAAAGTCTCTCAAATCACTCATTCTGAAGAGATAGAGTACTAATCAGGGTCTTATTTGAAAAGAGCAGAAATCAACTCTGGCTAATATAAGCAGATATACTTTTATTAAAATAATATTAAATCCTTCACACAATACTCACAGCCAAAGAACAAACTTGAAACCTAGAACAATGTCCAACATCATGCCTCATAGCTGGTCCTGTGAGCACTCTGTTGTGCTGGGATTCCATACCTTGCCTTGGGTCCATGATTTCTGGCCCTGATCCCTCTACAGTGCCGCATCTGAACACTGGGTGTGGGGGTTACACTCCTCCTAGCCTTGTCAGTTCTGCATTATCATTATATCTTTGCATGACTTACTTCTGGTTTAGAGGCTGAGCTAACTGACTAAAACCAGCAATGGATCCATGCCTTCATTGCAAAGGAGTCTGGGAAAGTAATTTTCTGGCATTCTATAGGTAAAAGTGGACTCCTCATAGGGTACAAGATTTTTCAAACACAAGTAGAATATACAGATGCTGGGTGACCAAAAAATAATGAAAAATTCCCATTATGACCTACCACTCTGGCTGCTCAGCATTAATATACACCATAGTTTCTGTACTTACATAACACAGTTATTTACCAAGCTCAAACCATGATTAATCCAGTCCCAAAATTGGTCGAGCCAAAAAATCTCATCTGTTACTGCAATTATATCCAAATGCAAAACCACTCAGTAATGTCCATTCCCCCTCAAATCTTTGTATCTTCTCATCTCAGTATTCTGGATAAATGCAAGTTTGTTTCTGTACTCTATCATCCATCATAAGTATGCATAACTTTTCTTCTCTACTGTATATTTTCTTTTATTTTTTCCAGTTAGTACCTCAGCTGGTCAAGGTTCTTGACCTAAGGGGAATAACTTGAAAATTCATTATAAATGGTTGTAAGCCCTTGGTGTTCCAAAACATATGAGACTGTTGTGGTCGTCTAGTAATTTTAACCATTAGACATGGAGGTTCTGGAAAGTACTTCAGGACTCCCCTGGGTTTCACCAATATTTCTTCCTTTCTCTTGGTAGTTAAGATCAATCATCTTATCTAATCCCACAACCCCTACGAGGAACTCAAAACACCAGGTGGCAGACGAGGAATACAATTCAATGGAAGCAAAATTGCATCCTCTGGTAATATCATTTCTTACTTTGGTACTAAAAACTTTAATCCAGAACTTTCTAGAGTTGCCCTGCTAAGAATTTCTGCAAATGGGACATTAGGTGCATTATCAAGCAGCGCCACTCCCTGTTTTGTCTTTTGGTTCTTGAACCCAAGTATCCTGGTTATGAGAAACAGCACAATACCTTGATTTCTGGTTCAGAGTATATACTGTATCCTGTAGGACTACACTCCAAATTTAGAAGGTAGTGTGCCCAGCTGGAACTCTGAATCTTCATTTTTTTCCTTCTATAATGTCATGTATGTCTGAATAATAGGTTATGGGTAAAATAAAGGAATCCATGAAAATCAGCAAACCCCCTTACTACTTCCCCTAGAAGTCATTTGTATTGTGGCCCCAAATAAAGCATTTATAAGTCCATGCTGCCATCAGAAGCATAGTCAATAGGAGAGTAAATCCATATACAGAATTCATGTCTGTTTTAGTTAGGACAAAACACTACCTCCTCTGTGACAGAGGGGATACGATATGACCAACTTGCATCTAGTTAGTCATTTGGCTCTCCTAGAATATGGTATCCTATCAGGAGGGTGGCATTGGTCACCACTACCACTATATGCAAAATGGGCTCTCAGCAGTGATAAAAGCCAGATCATCTTGGGTGAGGACAAATCCTTATTACTGTGTTTATCCATGTGTAACCTCCATCCTGCCAATACAATCATGTTGCTCATAAATCACTGATTAAGCACTGACATGAATTGACTTCCACTGGGTAGGAAAGTATACCCTCCTCATTATTAAGAGTCTCTTCTGCCTATTCTGGGTCATTTCTAAGTAGACAAGAGGATATGCCATTCAACGTTCTGCCCCTAGAAAGACTAGGCTCCACCAATCAGAACTCTGACCATGTATATGATGACATAAATGTTGAAAATAATTTAGGAAAGTTTTTATATGTGTTGGTCGGGGTATTTCAAGAAGCTGGTGCAAAAATGGGGTGAACGTGCAAGGATTTTCTTTGAAAAACAAAAAGCCAGTTTGAAAGACAACAGGAAGAGATCCTGAGAAGGCTGAGAGCCATCAGATTTTGGAGTAATTTTGACCCCAAATGAAGGAGAGAGGGAGAGAAGGTTAAGTGAAAGTACCCTGGATGGTTAAAAGGTTTGGCGAAACCACAGAATTCTCATGCCAAATTTGACCTTCAGAGATTCAGTGTCTCTCAGGAATTGACCTGCTTTAGTACTCCTTCTGCATGTAGTCACCGGCTAGAAATGACCTAAAGGAGACATGGAGGCCACAAATGTCAAAACACAGTGCCTGAAGCTATTGGTTAATTACAGTCCCTATAGTTAGCAGTTTGTAAAGTGCATTTTCATGGCCACTGCAATAGAAGATAAATTCTCCCTTATCCAATTAGCCCAGAAAAACAATATGAAGCCATTGCTGCCAAAATTTTTCATAGAACCACTAACATTATTGTATTTTTAACACTTTGGTTTGCAATATCCAAAATTCTACTTTCCTGATCAAGTTATTTCTATGATATGTATGAGTTCCTTAAAATTCATATGTTGAAAATGAGTTGCCAACATTATTGTATTAAGAGGTAGGGTTGTTAGAAGGTGATTAAGTATGTTGCAAGTTAATTTCCAATACTATTGTATTAAGAGGTGGGGTTTTTAGAAGGTGATTAAGTCTGCCCTATGGATGGGATTATGTCCCTTATAATAGAGCTTGACTGAGTGTTCTCGTCTGCTTTTCTACCATGTGAGGACACAGCAACAAGACACCATCTTGAAAGCTGAGTGATTAGGCCTTCACCAGACACCAAACCGGCTGGCACCTTGATCTTGAACTTCCCAGCCTTCAGAGCTGTGAGAAATAAATTTGTATTATTTATAAATTACTTAAATCTGTGAGCATATTTGTTATAGCAAAACAAACTAAGAGAATCATTAATAAAGTATCCTTAATATTCCATTTTCTCTCATGGTTCCTTATGGCATTTAATAAATCACATGAATGCACTATTATTACCATAATTAGGAGGGTCAAGATAGAGATATTAACAAGAGAAGTCATTGGTCACTAAAGTAACCCTCATAAGATGATCCTTTCTAGTTAAAGACTTGCTCCCACTTTTGCAGGTCCAGAAACTCTGCAGTATACTCAGTGGTAATCACCCTGAGTAAAGATTTTAATCCCTTCAAAAAAACAAATTCATATATGCTGATACGCAGATCAAATGTCAATACATTAATTTATGGTGAAAATATCATTTTGAAGAAAACCTAAATCTCCATGTCACATTTAATCAGAATATATTTTCTATCCCTTTAGAATCTCTACAAGGAGAAGAAAATTATACATATGGGGTTTCTTGGTGAGCATGGGATCGAAGGAAAGAAAGTTAATTAAAGGCAGCGTGATTTAAGAGAAAAGCTTTGGGGTCAAGTCGACCAAGATTCTTTGTAAACTGCTATTATAAGTAACTAACTGTACCCAAACAAAACTGGTAGTTTTTAAATTTTATTTTCAAATAATGTCTTTATTTCAATCTTCTGAAGGGGCATCCATAACTCCCATGTCCTGACTATAACTAACACTATAAAATCAATATCAATTATAATTCCAAGTTAAGTTAATGAGCAAGCTATTGTGTATTCAATTTTTCATTGTCTTGATTGGAGCTCAAAGTTTTATGTTGCTACATTGTTTTGAGGCTAGCCTCATTGTTCACAGCTCTCTGCCTCTGCATTCCAGAATTCATATGTATCAAGCAAGCCATTCTATTCCCCTCAGTATTCTGGCTCACTTCTATTCATTTTTCAAGACTTAAAATCGCATTTACCAGCATTATTCCTTTTGTGAAGCCTTTCATGATCTCCAAACATTCAACCAGTTCTGGGAATCTGGATTGTTCTTCCTTTCAATGTCATCTTTACAGCATTTATCACATGCTACCGTGGTCTTGGGACTGGGATGATCCAGGGAGGAACATCAGCCAAGATGGTCTCTGTTGGACCAGATTCTATTGGACTAACTAATTATGCAACTGGCTAGAAGTAAATAACTAATGGGATATGAATGCCTGAAAGCCCCAAGATCAACACCAGAAGAGCAAGCGTTAGCTCTGAGTAGTAAGACCTTAAATAGGAAGCTTGTCAGGAGCAAAGAAAATTAGGAACAGATTGGGGAACACGATGGGAGACATGCTTTGGTGGATGGTCTAGGACCACTAAGAAAACCATGACATCAGTCCAGTTCTCTCTGTTGCTGGTGCAGAGGACTCATACAGTTTAAAAGCAAATAAATAGTTGTCTCTTTCACATGTCTGGCTTCCATTCTAGGCTGTAAGCTCACTGAGGACATGGCTTACTTTTATATTCCCACCCCAGCAGATTATCTGTCTTATTAAAATAATGGGGCTGGGTTCCGTGGCTCAGCCTGCAATCCCAGCACTTTGGGAGGCTGAGGCAAGTGGATTGCCTGAGCCCACGGTTGGATACCAGTCCAGGCAACTTGGCAAGACCTTGTCTCTACAATAAATAAAAAAAATTAGCCAGACATGGTAGCATGTGCCTGTAGTTCCAGCTACTTGAAAGGCTGAGGTAGAAGGATTGCTGGAGCCCAGCAGGTCGACACTGGGGTGGTCATGAGTGTGCCACTGCCCTCCAGCCTGGGTGACAGAGTGAGACTCCAATTCAAAAAGAAAAAAGAAAAAAAAAGAAATAATGAATAGGTGGATGGATTTAGACTTTCAAATTCAGTGCTTAGGACTGCTATTTCACTGCTTTTTTTCTTTGTTATATACAATTCAGTTTTTATTTATATCTTTATTTAATAAATTGTTTCTCCTGGAGATCATACTAGAAATTATAGTAGAATTTTGCCAAATTTGTTGTTTGTCATCTTGTTTCTAACTATCTTTGAGAAATATTATTATGTTCTACCTTTTGTTCATGAATTTAGAATTCCTTCACATATGTACAGTTACTTTTCATTCTTGGAAAATGAATAACTTCATTTCTGAATTACATTGGAAAAATATTAACGTGTCTCTTTATATCTTAGAATGACATTTGTATACATGTAAAGAGCTGGATAGAAATATGTATGCTTATTTTATGTACACATATAATTAAGGTGTAAATATACTTGGACAACTATTGAAGAATATTATTTTGTAAATATTTGTCTCTACCTGTAGAAAGCATTGCTGATGTAGCATATTGTAGAGAGACAAAATGATGAGTGAAATTAGCAATAAACTGTATTTGGATGTTAAAATTCCAAAGGTAGTTTTTGAAAATTAGCATATTTAATAGTCTGAGAAAACTGAATTGCACCAAAACAGACCCAGAAGTATAAAGATGCTGAAAAAAATAAATAAGCTTAATATTAACTGATGTTTATAAGATAAATTCTAAAGGGAACCTGGTTCTTTGTACACGTTGGATTTATAACACAATGTGATTTGTACACTATTGAAAAAAAACACTAAAAGTAGATTTAAAACCAAGAAAATACAGATTAGATGCCAAAAAGGTAGCCTAGGTTTTCAAGCTAACTCCTGACAACTTTCCAGGGCCTCTTGGACACTGATGGGTTTAAAGAAATCATTTTCCAGACCCTTAACTTTCAAATGTTCTTTTCTAACACTGGTGTAACTAAGGGCTATGGTCTCAGTCTGCTGCTTCTCCTATGCTAATTTCCTTTCTTTTTACAAAATCCTACCGAAGGGACAATTTGAGAATGCATAGTTTACAAACTTCTGGCTGATTCTATTCGACTGGATCTTAAAAGTTATTCTTCTAGGTTTTTTAAAATGCAAAACACTTGCAAACATTACAAGAAAATTATATATATAAGCCGGGCTCGGTGGCTCAGCCTGTAATCCTGCGCCTTTGGGAGGCTGAGGTGAGTGGATAGCCTGAGCTCGCGGGTTCGAGACCCACCTGGGCAACTTGGTGAGACCTCATCTCTACAATAAATCAAAATGAGCCTGGCATGGTAGCGTGTGCCTGTAGTTTCAGCTACTTGGAAGGCTGAGGCGGAAGGATCGCTGGAGCCCAGCAGGTCGAGGCTGCAGTGGCCCTCCAGTCTGGGCGACAGAGTGAGACTCCGACTCAAAAAAAAAAAAAAAAGAAAGAAATAAATAAATAGGCAGCCCTGCCTGTAAACCTATTTGTCAGAATCTGAGTACGCACTAAACTCTGAAGATAGAAGTTAGGAGAAAAGGGATCCTTTGACAAGAGTTCAAGACTATTTATTTTACATTTATGAACAACTACTGTGCATTAGACTCTGGTAAAATGAAGATGAGTAAGAGGTGGTCGTCCTTGCCCTTGGGTTTATGATCTACCGTGGGCTCAGGGTAGTGATAGTAAGTGACAAGTCCACAGCTCTCCCGAGGAGGTGGTGGCAGGTAGAAGGAACTGAATGTGCAAAAAAGCATGGTGGCATCCAGAAAATGGGAGCTGCATGCAGTTCAGCAGAGGTATGGTCAGGGAATGCTCAGGATGTTCATGTTCAGCTGGCCCAAGACTTGGGGAGTGACAGGTAAGAGGATCAAGAGACAAACCTGGAGAGAGTTGAGGAGGCCCTCCTGGGAAGGTGGTTGCTGGGGAGTGGTTAGGCAAGGCTGGGTTTTATTGTCCTGAGAGTCTAGCTGTCATGTGGAGGTTGGGGGGGCGGGGAGCAGGGGAGTCAGACTGTGAGGAGACTATGGGGGACTCATAGAAGTAGTGACATTCAGAGTGGTGCCCCAGGCTGGTCTGTCTCAAACCCAAGATTTTGCATTCACATTGAATATTGGTCACAGAGTGGATCTTATATTTTAAAAATGCTAATATTAGGATTTTGACTTGTGCACTTTCTTCAAAGTGAAATGCGGAGGGAGTATTCCCCTAGGGAAGCTCTTTAGTTGGAGTTTAGTTAATTGACATTAAATTAAATAAATGCTGGCTGGGCACAGTGGCTCATACCTGTAATCCCAGCACCTTGGGAAGTAGAGGCGAGAAGATTGCCTGAGCCCAGGGTTCGAGACCAGCCTGGGCAACAAGGTAAGACCTCATCTTTACAATAAATTTAAAAAATTAGCTGAGTGTGGTGGCATGTGCCTATGGTTCAGCTACTTGGAAGGCAGAGGCAGAGGGATTGCCTGAGCCCAGCAAGTCAAAACTGCAGTGGCGGTGATTGTGCCACTGCACTCCAGCCTGAGCAACAGATTGAGGCTCTAAATAAAAATAAATGCCTTAATTACTGTTAATATTTCTAAAGTGAATGGAGTACAGTAAATTTTTTTTTTTTTGAGTCAGAGTCTACTCTGTTGTCCAGGCTGGAGTATAGTGACATGTTTACAACCCCACAACCTCAACCTGCTGGGCTCAAGCGATCCTTCCTCCTCAGCCTTTCAGCCTTACAAGTAACTGAAACTACAGGCGCGCGCCACCACCCCTGGCTAATTTTTTGATTTATTGTAGAGACAAGATCTCGCCATGTTACCCAGCCTGGTCTTGAACCCCTGGGCTCAGACAATCCTCACCTTCGACTCCCAAAGTGCTGGGATTACAGGCGTGAGCCACTGTGCCCTGCTGGTGAATTCTTTTAAACAAACACAGGTCAGTAGCTGGGTGTTGATATCAGCCATGTGGTATAGGCAACTGGTATTTGTGTACAGACTTATCAGCAAGGCCAGGCAACAGTTAAAACGGGGATTTTCAACATTGGAGGTAGGGAAGGGGGGAACTGAGATTTTCATGGTTAGAGATATTTTGGATGTGAATGTATTAAAACCCCTGGAGAAACATGTTGGAGACCAAGACTCATGCAGCCACTAAATGCTGAGACAGAAAGGGAGCTAATGAGAGCCTGGACCCCATTGTTTGTGGGCAGTACACAAAGAGCTGCAGTGGCATGGTTCAGGCCTCTTGGCTGGCTGGAAGCAGCAGTCTTTGTTGTCCTACTATACCTAAGAAAAGTGAGACAAGCGGGGTGCAGTGGCTCATACCTACAATCCCAGTACTTTGGAAGGCTGAGGTAAGAGGATTGCCTGAGCCCAGGGTTCGAGACCAGCCTGGGCAACTTGATGAGACCTCGTCTCTACAATAAAGCAAAAATATTAGCTGGGTGTGGTGGTAAGTGCCTGTAGTTGCAGCTACTTGAAAGGCTGAGGCAGAAGAATTGCCTGAGCCCAGCAGGTTGAGGCTGCGGTGGCTATAAGTGTGCCACTGCACTCCAGCCTGGGTGACAGAATGAGACTGACTCAAAAAAAAAAAAATCAAAAAGCGCGACAAACCTCTGTTCTTAAACTGTTATGTAAAGCAGACTAATGGTTATAATTTTTAAAGTAAAATTTTTTGAAAAGATAAAATATAGGATGCCAGTTAAATGTATATTTCAAATAAAAAATACTCTTTTTCTGGTTAAAATAAATTTTTTTGTAATTAAAGAAGAACATACATGCAGAAATGTACACAAGTCATGTATAAACTCAGTGGATTTTCACAGTCTGTTCAACTGTGTACGTAGCACTCCAGAAACCCTCCTTGTCCCTCTCCCAGTTACCACTCCTCAGGGAAGAAGGGGCCACTCTCCTGACTTCTGAAGGCACAGATTAGTGTTGCCTGTTTTTGAACTCTGTCAGTAGAATCACACAGTGATGCACACTTGCTTTTCTGGTGGCCTTTGCTCAACCTAATGGGTTTTTTTCCTCCCCTTCCCCTACAACATTTTTTTAGTTGTTTCTTTTACTTCCTTTTTTATTTTTAAAGATGTGAGGTATAATTGGCATACAGTAAAATGGGCTCTTTTTTTTTTTTTTTTTTTTGAGTCGGAATCTCACTCAGTCATCCAGACTGCAGTGCAGTGGCCGCTCCCGGCCACTGCGGCCTCGACCTGCTGGGCTCCGGTGATCCTTCCACCTCAGCCTTCCAAGTAGCTGGAACTACAGGCGTGCGCTACCACGCCTGGCTAATTTTTTTTTTTTTTGATTTATTGTAGTGATGAGGTCTCACCAAGTTGCCCAGGTGGGTCTCAAACCCGCGGGCTCAGGCAATCCACTCACCTCAGCCTCCCAAGGCGTGGGATTACAGGCTGAGCCACCGAGCCCGGCTATGGACTCCTTTTACATGTACAGTTTCAATTGCCTACTGTTATGTAATCACTGTCAAGGTCTAGAACTATTTCGTCACCCCAAAAAGCTTCCTTGTGCCCTTTTGCAGTTGATCCCTTTCCCTGATCCCAGGCAACTAATTTTCTTTCACTATAGTTTTGCCTTTTCTAGAATTTCACAAAATGGAATTGTTATCGTATGTGGTGTACTATGTTTGACTTTCTTCACTTGGTATAGTTTAACATGTTTTGGGCTTTATCCATGTTGTGTGGAGTACGTTCATTGCTGTGATATTCCATTGTTGTAGGCATGTACTGTTGATGGACATTTATCCAGGCTTCCATGCTATTATGAGTAGTGCTCCTCTGACTAGTCTCAGGCTTGACTTTGGTGAACATACTGTATACATTTCTGCTAGGCATGTATACAGAGGTGGAACTGCTGGGTTCAACTTTAGTAGATACTGCCAACAGTTTTAAAAATAGTTGTACCAATGTATGCATCATGCCAGCAGTGTGTGTGAAAGTTCTGGGTTTTCTATATCCTCACCAACACCTGAGGTTGTCTTTTCTTTTCTTTCTTTTTTTTTTTTTTTTTTGAGTCATGGTCTCATTCCATCTCCTAGACTGGAGGGCATTCACGGCTTACTGCAGCCTCAACCTCCTGGGCTCAGGTGATCCTTCCACCTCAGCCTCATGAGTAACTGGGACTACCATCATACCTGGTTAATTAATTAGTTGATTTATTTATTTTGTAGAGACAAGGTCTCACTATGTTGCCCAAGCTGGTCTTGAACTCCTGAGCTCAACCAGTTCTCCCACCTTGGCCTCTCAAAGTGCTGGGATTATAGGTGTGAGCTACTGTGCCCCACCTTTTTTAAAGAATCGGTCTTGCTTTGTGACCCTGGTTAGAACAGTAGTGCAGTCATAGTTCACTGCAACCTCAAACTCCTGGGTTCAAGTGATCCCAAGAGCTGGAGTAGCTGGGACTATAGGCCTGAGCCATTGAATCCAGCTGATGCTGTCTTTTTAATTTTAGCCATTCTTTGAGTTACTAGTTGTAATTTAAGAATAATAATTTATAAAACAGTAATAAGCCGAATGCGGTGGCTCATGCCTGTAACCCTAGCACTTTGGGAGGCAGAGGCGAGAGAATTACCTGACCTCAGGGATTCGAGACCAGCCTGGGTAACGTGGTGAGACCTCATCTCTACAATAAATAAATAATAATAATTAAAAAATTAGCCAAGCGTTATGTGGTTCCAGCTACTTGGAAGGGTGAGGCAGAAGGATTGCCTGAGCCCAGCAGGTCAAGGCTGCTGTGGCTGTGAACATGCCACTGCATTCTAGCCTGGGCGACAGAGTGAGACTGACTCGGGAAAAAAAAAACGGTAATAAATTGCCAGCTGTTTTGTAGGAACTTCTTGCCAGCAAGCTCTTGTATTAGTTTTTATTGCTGACGTTTTTATGTGGTTTTATTTTTTTGGTTTTTCTTTAATAATACCATATATAATTCTGTATTATACTGCCATGGATAGATCATTGATGAAAGTTCAGATTCTGAGTACAATTTAGAAGATTGAATTTGCATGATGTAATATGATAGTTTTGCTTTGCTTGTGTTGTGCCATTTGGGGGTTGACAGGAACAGGCGTAGTTAAAGGTGAATTGGGCTGAATGCTTGCTTTCCATTTGTTTTAGCCCTGAGGACATGAAGAAACCAGTTTCTATAGTTTCTGGAAATAGCTCTTTTATCTGGAGACAGTGATTGATGTAACCAGCCTCTTTTTGTACTTTTTAGTGAGGTGGTGGCAGAAGAGTCCATCGGATGCTTCCAGAAAGCCTTAAGCCACCTTCGGGAAATATGGGAACTGATTGGGATCCCAGAAGACCAGCGGTTACAGAGGACCGAGACCGTGAAGAAGCACATCAAGGTGAGCTGAGCAGGGCCAGCCTCTGCATGGGCCAGGGTTGAGGGTATAGGTGTTGCCTATGGCACACGGAAATGACTGCTGACCACTGTCACTGGGATAGGACAGGCACTTCCTGGTTCGTTTCTTTGGGGTTTTTTTTTAGTCCTTTCTTGATATTTTGCAATCTCGAGGGCTTTGCTGTTGATGTTGTGTTTTTTCCCCTCAATGGCCCCAAACTTTTACTGACTGTGTTCTTTCTCATGCAGGAACTGCTGGATATGATGATTGCTGAAGAGGAAAGCCTAAAGGAAAGGCTCCTCAAAAGCATTTCCGTCTGTCAAAAAGAACTGAGCACCCTGTGTAGCGAGTTACATGTGGAGCCATTTCAGGTCTGGGGGAATCGGTCTGGGGTCTGAGATGTGGGAGTAGTGTGGCCTCGGTGACTTGGATTGCGGGCAGAAGTCTTCCGTGTGAGAAGTGGGGAACACGTGCTGCCTAGTTAATGAGGCCTAGCAAAGTAATCTTCATGTGTAGAGTTGCCCTGTTTGGAGGTGACCAAAAACAAGCTGCCATCTGCCGTGTGGTTTTGCTCTGTAGGGTATACTAATTTTTTTTTTTTTTAACTCTGAGAAAAAGGCACAGCTGGTGCTGCACTGTTCTCTCTGGGGTTTTTTGTTTGTTTGTTTTTTGTTTTTGATTTTTGAGACGGAGTCTCACTCTGGAGTGCAGTGGCTCACATGTGGCTACCGCAGCCTTGACCTACTGGGCTCAGGTGATCCTCCTGCCTCAGCCTCCCAAGTAGCTGGGACTAAGGTGCATGCCACCACACCCAACTATTTTTAAATATATATTTTATAGAGATGAGGTCTCGCTATGTTGCCTAGGCTGGTCTCCAACTCCTGGGCTAAAGCCATCCTCCTGCCTCAGCCTTTTTTTTTTCTTTTTTTGAGTTGGAGTCTCACTCTGTCGCCCAGACTGGAGTGCAGTGGCTGCTACCGGCCACCGCAGTCTCGACCTGCTGGGCTCCAGCGATCCTTCCACCTCAGCCTTCCGGCTGATTTTTGATTTATTGTAGAGATGAGGTCTCACCAAGTTGCCCAAAAGGGTCTCGAACCCGCAGGCTCAGGCAGTCCACTCACCTCAGCCTCCCAAGACACGGGATTACAGGTTGAGCCACCCAGCCTGGCTTGCCTCAGTCTCTTAAAGTGCTGGGATTACAGGTGTAAGCTGCTGCACCTGGCTAGTCTTTTTTTTTTTTAATTTACCTTTCAATATGAAATTGTGTGAGAAGCTAGGTGTACAGTGGTACATCTCTCTCTCTTTCTCTTTTTTTTTTTTTTTTTTGAGTTGGTGTCTTACTCTGTTGCCCAGGCTGGAGTGCAATGGCACGCTCATGGCCACCGCAGCCTTAATTTGCTTGGCTCAGGTGATTCCTTGGCCCCAGCCTTTCAAGAAGTTGGAACAGGTGCATGCCACCACACCCTGCTAATTTTTTTATTTATTGTAGAGACAGGGTCTTGCCAAATTGGTCTTGAACCTGTAGGCTCAGGTAGTCCTATCACCTCTGCCTCACAAAGTGCTGGGATTGCAGGTGGGAGCCACTGCGCCAGCCCAAAGCAAGCTTTTTTACCAATTTATACCTCTTGCAAAAGTGCCCTGGGACCTAAAGTAGACGGATTCATCAAAAGAGAACATAGAATGGGGCTTGCCATGGGAAAAACAGTGACCTGCTGTTAGATAAGCAGGAAGTTTCCCTTTGCAAGATGAAATGAGTTCTGCAAATGGATGGTGGTGATGACTGCACAACAGTGTCACTGTACTTAATACCACTGAACTGTACACTTTATAATGGTTAAGATGGTAAATTTTATGTTATGTGTATTTTACCACAATATTTAAAAAATAGGGAAAAGTGCACTGGCACTATTCATCTTTCCTTATTGGACACCTGCCTGAAAGACCTTCCTTGTGCCACATTCTGTAAGGTTACCTCAAGTTTATTATCCTAGCCTTCTGTTCTCTTTCTCTTCCTTTGATGGAATTCACCTGGAACCTTATAATGATGACACATTGTTTTATACAGGAGGAAGGAGAAACAACCATCTTGCAGTTAGAAAAGGACTTACGCACTCAGGTGGAATTGATGCGAAAACAGAAAAAGGAGAGAAAACAGGAACTGAAGCTACTTCAGGAACAAGATCAGGAACTGTGTGAGATCCTTTGTATGCCACAGTATGACATTGACAGCACCTCAGTCCCCAGCTTGGAAGAACTGAACCAGTTTCGACGACATGTGGCAACTTTGAGGGAAACAAAGGTACACTGCCTGCATTCATACTTTCTGAATGTCAGCTGGTCTTTCCTACAGGTGTTTTACAATTGTCTTGCTTTGTAGGCATCTAGGCATGAGGAGTTCGTCAACATAAAGAGGAAGATCATACTGTGTATGGAAGACTTAGATCACACCCCAGACACAAGCTTTGAAAGAGATGTAGTGTGTGAAGATGAAGAAGCCTTTTGTTTATCTTTGGAGAATATTGCAACACTACAAAAGTTACTACGGCAGGTAATGTCTTCTCATATTATAACCTGGATTCCCATAGTACACAGCAGGTTGAAAAAATTTTGGATGAAGTAGTATTAGTTATTTGAATTAGCTTAGCATTTAATTTAATTTTTCTTTTTTCTTTTTTTTTAATTTGAAAGCAGGGTTTATTTGAGAGGACAGAAAAGCTCCTACAATGGGAGGGGACCCGAAGGGGTTGCCCAAGAAATAATTTTCAACTGGAAATTAGAATCCAAGCTGAGCATGGTGGCTTACACCTGTAATCCCAGCACTTTGGGAGGTGGAGTAGAGAGGTTTACCTTAGCTCAGGGGTTCGAGACTAGCCTGGGCAACTTGGCAAGAACTGGTCTCTACAAAAAATTAGCTGAGTGTGGTGGCACACACCTGCAGTTCAAGCTACTTGGAAGGCTGAGGAAGAAGGATCACCTGAGCCCAGAAGGTCGAGGCTGCAGTGGCCATGAGTGTGCTACTGCACTCCAGCCTGGGTGACAGAGTGAGACTCCAACTCAAAAAAAAAAAAGGAAAGAAAGAAATCTCATAAAAGTGCTTCCTCTCCCTGTGGGTCCAGGCATTTGGGGGGAGGGGGCGGGGCTAGCCTTTCCTATGCTGCTGCTTTGCTGTGAGTAACTACTAGCTTTCCTTGTTTAGCTGGAAACACAAAAATCACAGAATGAAGCTGTGTGTGAGGGACTGCGAGCTCAAATCCGAGAGCTCTGGGACCGGCTGCAGATACCTGAAGAAGAGAGAGAAACCGTGGCCACCATTATGACTGGGTCGAAGGCCAGGGTTAAGAAAGCGGTAAGAAACCCAGTGGATGTTGGTCAGCACTCTTCTGTGAGCATTTCTGTGTGCAGATGTCCTTACCAGCTGCTGCCTTGGGCCAGTCTGTGTTTAAGACGAGCGTCAGAAAAGGATGGCAGTAGCCTGTCCATCTTCTGTCTCTTGTGTACATTCCTTTGATTTCTGGCTCCAATAAATGTCTTTGTCATAAGGAGTGTTGATTTACCTCTGTGACTTTGTGTTGTAATTTTGTTTATTTATTTGAGTGGGGGTCTCACTCTGTCATCCAGGCTGGAGTGCAGTGGCATGCCCATGACCACCGCAGCCTCGACCTGCTGGTCTCAGGTAATCCTTCCATCTCAGCCTTCCAAGTAGCTGGAGCTACAGGCGTATGCCCTGCTCATTTTTTAATTTATTGTAGAGATGAGGTCTTGCCAAGTTGCCTAGGCTGATCTTTTTTTTTTTTTTTTTTGTGACAAGGTCTTACCATGTTGCTCAGGTTTGTCTTGAACCCCTGAGCTCAGGAAGTTCTGTTGCCTCTGCCTCCCAAAGTGCTGGGATTACAGGTATGAGCTACTGCGCCCAGCTATTTTTTTTTTTTTTTTTTAAGGCTGGTATCAAACTCGTGGGCTCAGGTAATCTTCTCTGCCTCCCAAAGTGCTGGGAATACAGGCATGAGCTACCGTGCCTGGCTGTAATTTTATTAGAAAGGGGGAAACTTATGCAAACCTAAGTGAATATAAATGTACGACAGCCATCTTTAATAGGTCTATTTCTTTCAGCTGCAATTAGAAGTGGATCGGTTAGAAGAACTGAAAATGCAAAACATGAAGAAAGTGATTGAAGCGATCCGAGTAGAGCTGACTCAGTACTGGGACCAGTGTTTCTACAGCCAGGAGCAGAGGCAGGCTTTTGCCCCTTACTATGATGGTTAGTACAAAAGTACAGTCTTAGCCGGGCCTATAATCCCAGCACTTTGGGAGTTGGAGGCAAGAGGATTGCCTGAGCCCAGGGATTTGAGATCAGCCCGGGCAACTTAGCAAGACCTCTTCTCTTCAATAAAACAAAAAAATTAGCCAGGATGGTGGCACCTGCCTATAGTTCCAGCTACTTGGAAGGCTGAGGCAGAAGGATCGCCTGAGCCCAGCAGGTCGAGGCTATGGTGACCGTGAGCATGCCACTGCACTTCAGCCTGGGTGACAGAGTGAGATTTCAACTCAAAAAGCAAAAACAAAAAAACCAAAAGTACAGTCTCTCTGTGGTCTGCTCACTGGTATGTCAGAATCCCAGACATTCTCTGGGAAGTATTTCCACTTCTCAGCAGATATACAGTCACCTTTCTAAGCTGTTCAGCATGGTTGCCATTCCTATATAAAAAAGTGTTGGCCCATGCTAGTGAGTCTCTTTCATACTTTCTGAAGCAGTTTGTCACTGTAGCCTTTAGCTGTGAAGCTCAAGTTTATCAGGTGCTTATTCTATGCCAGGTGCAATGTCAAACCCTTAACAGTATGATTTTACTTAATTCTCATGTCAGGAGATGAGGACCTTGCAGCAGGTAAATGCTAAGCAAATTTCCCAGGGGCATACAGCAGGTAACTGCCAGAGCCTGCAGGTGAGCGCAGAGGAGCTGACTCCTAGAGCCCAGGGGATGGGACAGAATAGAAGGTGAAGCTGTCCTAACTAAAGTCAGCAAATGCTTATGGACGTTTTCTGAGAGCCAGCCCTCCATCGGCTGGGCAAGGCAGAAAGGAAGAGTTTGAGAGAAACCTAAGACAAAGCAAGAGATGACACTGGCTTTTGAGGCATTAATCATTTTAGTCCATACCCTAGTCCCCCAGGCTGACTATGACAAGCCTGGCTTTTAAAAGCTACAATATGTGGACTTATTCTTGTATCATTTCATTATAAGGAAGAAAACTCAATTTCTGTTTGAGGAGAGTGGGGGATTAGTGAATTGGGATTCCAAACACCAGAGAAATTCTTTAAAATGACTGGGCCTGTATCTTGCAGATGACTATACAGAAAACCTGCTCCAGCTTCATGATGCCGAGATTGTACGGTTAAGAAACTACTATGAAGTTCACAAGGAACTCTTTGAAGGCGTCCAGAAGTGGGAAGAAAGCTGGCGACTTTTCTTAGAATTTGAGGTACTGCCCTTGTTTTGTCTGTTTCTGTTTTCTCTAGAGTACAGTGAAATATTGTGAAAGCTTTCCCAGCATAGAACCAGGGTCATTTCCTTTGTTGTCTACCAGGCTTTTCATACACTGTGTTTATCCTTAAGTCTCTGAATAACTGCTAACCCTCTATTTAAGCTTACATACAGGGCATATAAGAGAAAACACCAAAATTAATGGCTTAAGTACAATAGCTGTTTCTTGTATGAAGGAAGTCCAGAGGTGGGTGGGGCAAGGCATGCAGGGCAGTGCTACACAGTGAGCAGGGCCCTGGGCTTCTCCAGCCCAGGGGTCCTCCATTGCTAAGGGTAGGCGGGCCCCATCCTCAGGGCCAAGGTGGCAGCTGGAACGCCCACCCTAGTGGACACATTTCAGACAGCGTGGTGGAGGAAGGAACAAAGAAGGCATTGTCCCTCCACCTCTCAGGGCTCTTCTGAGGCTCTCTCCACATCTGCCACTGTGACTGGGTGAACAGCTGCCCTTGAGAAATTTTGGCTCTGTTACTAAGGAAGGGGAGAAGAATCAATGTTTGGGCAGGCGACTTATGTTTTCTACCATTCCAGCTTTTCCATTAGAAAACTGCCTGGACCTTGGGGCACATTTTTTTGCTCAGAATTCCTTTTCTTCTGAGTCTTAGCACAGGCGGGTTCCTGAGAACACTCTAGAAGTCAGGGCTGGGACCAGGGGTGAGGCCAGCGAGGCACCCAGGGCACAGATTTAAGGAAGCCCTTGTTCTCAGGTGCATGCTGGCCCTGCTGGAGCTCCAGAGGCCTGTGGAGAATCTAATTCTGCACATTCAAGCTTACAGGCAGGAAGCTAAGACTCACAGGTGGGGAAAACTGTGGGCTGTCTAAAAGCTGATGAAGAGTAGGTGTCCTGGTGCTCAGTTACTCCTTCGACTGCAAGCAAGAAAGGAGTAAACAGGAATAAAGAGCTAAAGCAGTAGCCCTTGTTGAAATGCCAATATTTAGGCTGGGCTCGGTGGCTCAGCCTGTAGTCCTGTGCTTTGGGAGGCCAAGGTGAGTGAATTGCCTGAGCCCGTGGGTTCGAGACCCGCCTGGGCAACTTGGCGAGACCTCATCTCTACAATTAATCAAAAAATTAGCCGGGCGTGGTAGCACGCACCTGTAGTTCCAGCTACTTGGAAGGCTGAGGCGGAAGGATCGCCGGAGCCCAGCAGGTCGAGGCTGCAGTGGCCGGGAGCAGCCACTGCACTCCAGTCTGGGCGAGGGAGTGAGACTCCAACTCAAAAAAAATGCCAATATTTAAGAGGAAATAAGAAGTGAATGTCGGCTGCTGCCCAAACGGCCCTGGGCCCCCATTTCCGCCCTGCCACACCCTCAGGCTCGCCCTACACTTCCCGGCATGTCTGATCTCAATGGCATGCCGTGATCTCAATGGTGGAGACCGGGTCCCGCCCGCCAGTGGCCCCCACTGCTCCCTAGGCCTCATGCGGAGCCGGGACTGGAGCCATGGAGGAGGAGGCGTTGCCCCCGCAGCTGGGCTGCAGCAAGCCGCACCTGGAGAAGCTGACCCTGGGCATCACTCGCATCCTGGAATCTTCCCCAGGTGTGACAGAAGTGACCATCATAGAAAAGGCACTTGCTGAACGTCATATGATTTCTTCATGGGAACAAAATAACTTTATGATGCCTGAGGATGTGAAGAACTTCTACCTGATGACCAATGGCTTCCACATGACATGGAGTGTGAAGCTGGATGAGCACATCATTCCACTGGGCATCATGGCAGTCAACAGCATCTCAAAGCTGACTCAGCTCAATCAGTCTTCCATGTATTCACTTTCTAATGCACCGACTCTGGCAGACCTGGAGGACGATGCACAGGAAGCTAGTGAGCCAGAGAAGCCTCACTTTGTTTTTTTGTGTGTGTGTTTTTTGTTTTTTCGAGTCTCACTCGGTCACCCTGACTGGAGTGCAGTGGCCGCTCCCAGCCACCGCAGCCTCGACCTGCTGGGCTCCGGTGATCCTTCCGCCTCAGCCTTCCAAGTTGCTGGAACTACAAGCGTGCACTACCACATCTGGCTAATTTTTGATTTATTGTAGAGATAAGGTCTCACCAAGTTGCCCAGGTGGGTCTCGAACCCGCGGGCTTGGGCAATCCACTTACCTCAGCCTCCCAAAGCGCGGGATTACAGGCTGAGCCACCGAGCCCGGCAAAGCCTCACTTTGACTCTCGCAGTGTGATATTTGAGCTGGAGTCATGCTATGGGAATGGAAAAGTTTGCTTGGTCTACAAAAGTGGAAAATCAGCATTAGCTCAAGACACTGAGATCTGGTTCCTGAACCATGCATTATACTGGCATTTTCTCAGATACCTTTACCGCCTATTATCGCCTGCTCATCACCCACCTGGGCTTGCCCCAGTGGCAGTCCAAGCAATGGTTCAACATGTATAAACCCATCACCTACAACACAAACCTGCTTACAGAAGAAAGCGACTCCTTTGTGAATAAACTGAATTCCAGCAAAGTGTTTAAGAGCAAGAATAAGCCCTTAATCCCAAAAAAGAAAGGGCCCGTGCAGCCTGCAGGTAACCAAAATGGGCCCTTAGGTCCCAACACTTCTAAGTCCTCCTCTGACTCTGGAAACCCCATTCGGAAATGAGCACCTGACCTCTAGCTCCGCTATGGCAATGTCCATTCTCAGATAGCCCAGGGAAGCCCCAACCTCGGATTCCCTGTTTGGAGCTGTAGGCCTCTTCCCATGTGAATGACCAAAATTCTAGACTTTTTCCTCCTACTGAGATTAGCCAGAGTTGGAGGCACATACTGAGGTCACCCCAAGAGTCCTTCCCTCATGTTGTCCCTTGCTTCCAGAAGCAGTGAGGAATTTCGGATTTTGTTTAAGTGGGCAAACCTGTTGAGAGCTTTCCTCTTTCCACATCTAACCTTGAGTTCTTTAGTAATGATTAGAGAAGTCTCTGAAAGAAACCACTGGTTTTGACCCCTGAGAATTAGAACTGTGTTGTTCAATCAGGAGCCACTAGTCACATGGCTATTTAAATTATATTAAAAATGTATTTCCCACATTGCATTAGCCACATTTTGAGTATTTGTGTGACTGGTAGATTCCATATTAGCACAAAGATACAGAACATTTCCATCAAGTTCTGTTGGACAGCAATGAAATATTTTCATGCTGCTTCTCCTCAGATGAGTTCATTTTTGTTAGATAATATTTGATAGGTCATAATGTTCATGAGAACTCTTGAAGATACATTGTGTGTTCTTTATGTCCTTTACCATAAACATACCTCGCTGTGCTCATTTGTTTTTCAGTTTCCTATAAAATTTGTCTTCCTCAAAAAAAAAAAAAAAGCCGGGCTCGGTGACTCAGCCTATAATCCTGTGCTTTGGGAGGCTGAGGTGAATGGATTGCCTGAGCCCACGGGTTCGAAACCCGCTTGGGCAACTTGGAGAGACCTCATCTCTGCAATAAATCAAAAAATTAGCTGGGTGTGGTAGCGAGCGCCTGTAGTTGCGGCTACTCGACAGGCTGAGGCGGAAGGATCGCCAGAGCCCAGCAGGTTGAGGCTGTGGTGGCCAGGAGCGGCTACTGCACTCTAGTCTGGGCGACAGAGTGAGACTCCAACTCAAAAAAAAAAAAAAAAGTGAATGTCCACCCTCTCTAGTTACTATTGGGTTTCTTTACAGTTTGGCCTCCACACTGTTGAGCATGGTTTCTAAACTGTTCTCATTATCTGCTCCTATTTTTTTTTTCTTTCTTTTTTTGAGATAATGTCTTGCTAGAGTGCTGTGGCACAACTGCCTGGCTAAGTTTTTCTCTGAAATTTTTTGTAGAGACAGGTTCTTGCTGTGTTGCCTAAGATGGTCTCAAACTCCTGGCCTTGGCCTCTCACAGTGCTGGGATAATAGGCATGAGCCACTGTACCTGGCCCCTGCTCCTACTTTTGAGCATATACATCTAATGTATAATAACAAATCATATGCTTGCATTACTGTTTTGATATACTGTATATATTATAAAATTAAAAAACTGGTGAGCACTACCACACCTGGCTAATTTTTTTTTTGAGTTGGAGTCTCACTCTGTCGCCTAGGCTGGAGTGCAGTGGCATACTCACGGCCACCGCAGCCTTGACCTGCTGGGCTCAGGCAATCCTTCCACCTCAGCCTTCCAAGTAGCCGGAACTACAGGTGCGCGCTACCACACCTGGCTTGACAGGCTGCTCTCAGTGCAGTGGTGTTTATAACTATAACTATTGATCACAACCAGTTACAGATTTGTTTCTTCTCTTACTTCACTTGACTAGAAAAAAAAAAAAAAAGCAAAAAACAGAAAAGCTAAAAAAGAACAGGTTACTTTAACATTTTACTTTTTTTTTTTAGTAGGAGTCTCACTCTGTTGCCTAGGCTGGAGTGCAGTGACATGCTTACCGTCACTGCAGCCTTGACCTGCTGGGCCCTGGTGACCCTTCCACCTCAACCTTCCAAGTAGCTGGAAGCCAAGTTTTTCATTTA